>CM041778.1:62973658-63005266 GCA_023374045.1 Limonium bicolor | reverse complement strand
CTTGCTGCATTTATGCTGCCAAAACAGTCATGCCGAACAGAGCCCACATTCTTGTTAAACTGATACAGTATATTTTATTAAGTAGGCTTGACATCTTGAGAATCTTTTGACAGGAATTCAACTATATCAATTTACTCACGGTCGCTGAATTTAGTTGCAATCATTTTTTGCTACAAGCATATGTAACTATCTTTCGGTACATTTAAAATTGTACAATTTGTATAGTGTAAAAGTCCAGATTTATAAGTTTATTGTACAGTTTAAGAAGATCTAATAGAATTTCAGTAGTACTAGTATTCAATGTCTAACTTTACATATACAACTGTGCAGTTTTTATTTACTAACTGTACAGTTTTTATTAGGGGTGACCATTCGGTTCCGGCTATTCGATTATAACCGAGAATCGAAATTATTTCGGTTCTATTAACCGAAACATTTAACCGTTTTTTTTTAAAAAATCGATTATTCGGGTATAACCGAAATATTATTCGGTTCGGTTTTTGGATCCAGGGTTGGGTAATCCAGTTTACCTGAATAACTGAATTACATATATGGAAAATATTGACTAATTCGGTTCTTTTTTAAAATTCGGTTCTTTTTTGTAGTTCGGTTCCTTTTTATAATTAGGTTCATTTTTAAAAAAATTCTTTTTTATAATTCATTTATTTCTTATAACTCGGTTCTAACTGAAAACCGAATTAACAATTTCTGTTTTCGGTTCGGTTCTTGGTTCCAACCTTAAAAAAAATTTGGTTATTCGGTTCTCGGTTATTTCGGTTCTTAGAATGGAATTCGGGTATTCGGGTATGCGGGTAGAATAAAAAAAACAAACGAAAACCGAAAACTGAAAACCGAAGTATTTTTCCTAATTCGGTTTTCGGGTAGAACCAAATAACCAAATGCTCACCTCTAGTTTTTATAGAACAAATGTACATATATGTAGCCATCTATAGCTACATTTGGATTTAGACAAGAAATCACCATTCATTTTTATCAATTCACTCAATGCTGATGCCACAAAGAATGAAAATTTGACGGCTTGAGACTTTTTTGTAGGTTTTGCAAATCGTATTTTTGTATCATGTAACGATACACGACATGAAATTTACATGAAGATACACGACACGAAATATTTTCTTGTATGGAATTCTATATACTAATACGAAATTCAAAAAACCTATAAACGAAATGAAATATATGAAATTTATTCGTGCGTACATAAATTATGAGGATGATAGCAAGAGATGTGGCACACATGAGTATATCTAAGAAGAGTTTAGTGATGATATATCGGTGGACGGCAAGTTGGACTCCATTGACACTTGACAGTGATGAAATCCATAGCCAGAATGAGAAGGATTTTATGGGTGCTTGCTTTCACGATAGAGCAAAGGAGTTGAAAAGAGAAGTGAGTGTGAGGTGGAATGTGGGCCCACTGAAAGTAGGCTAATATAGGCATTGTAGAAGCAAGCGCCAGGGAGAATTCGAAGAGGCGGCTACGTCCTGGTGTGTGCATGCCACAATAGTAGAAAGGGTCCTTCTCATCATAACCCGATAGCCATGTGTCGGTGAGGGGAATCTTCCCCAGCGCTGCAAGATAGAGGGCATGATTGCCCATATTTCCCAACGATGCGGGTTGGTGTTGGTTATAGTATTTGGATTGGACAAAAATCAGGTTACCTCCCGTCGTAAGAAGAAGAAAGGGACGCAAGAAGGAGAGCAAAAGTGTACCACATTGTGAGAAGAATCCTCCTCAAACGCAAGGTTATAAATAGGGAGAATTCACAATATACCCCTAAAAACTTTCGTAATTCACAATATACCCCTTTTTAACAACACATTCACAAGATACCTCTAAAAAATTTTGAAATTTACGTAATACCCCTAATCCGTAAACTGATCTTGAATAATGACTATTTTACCCTTGACATTTTAGGTCATGTTCAAGTTCACAATATACCACGTTTTTTATTTAGGGGCATTTTATGAAATTTTACAAACAAATATTTAAAATACTACAAAATATAAATAATTACAACAAATATTTAAAAAATTATAAAGTTATAAAAAATAAATAAAACATATATAAAATTGTATTATAATTAATAATTCTTAAATACTAAATATACTTAAAATTTTATACAAACTAATGATTAAATATTATGTAATAAGCAAATATTTGTAATTTTATAAACAAAGCTAATCCAATATAAGATGAGAAGAAAAAAATTAACATATATATGTTGACTTAAATTGATAAATATATTGACTAAAAATTGTAAAAATATATAGAAATATATATATATAACTTAACAAATTGAAAAGCATAATGTATTATAAAAATACAATATATTCTTTAGAATTTACTTTCTCATTAAATAAGTATATACAAATATTATCAAAAATAAATATACTATTCTCTAAACTCATCATCCTATGATTACTTAATTTACAGTAAAAATCCAAACTTAGAAAATGAAGAAAATAAATTTTTATATATCCAATAAGTATTTCATTCATATATTTCAAGTAAAAAATACAATTCTAAACAAAATATTACTATTTTGTATAATTTTATAATTTATACAAATATAAAAACATACAAAATTATGATAGTGCAATTATTTTAGAAAATGAAAAGAAAACAAAAGTTTCAAATTTTATGATATTGTATATATTTATTTAATAAAATTTGTAACTTTTAATACTATATTATATTTTTATAATTTTATATGTTCTTAAATTTACAAATTATATATATTCATATTTTATACACTTTTATTTATTTATATATTAACTTATTTACATATTTATTGTTTTTTTATTAATTTATATGTTATTATAATTTGTATATTGTGAATTATAATTATTAATTTTGTTTTTTTAATTAAACTAACATCTATTAAATATTAAGTATTTCAATTAGAATTGTTTGAAGTTTTGTTTATATTTAATATTTAAAAATTTATTAACTTATTTCAATTTTATATATGTTTTAGCTATTTTTATAATTTATTACTTTTTTAATATTTTTAAAAATTATTTAAAAAAATTCATAAAATAATCCTGAATATAAAAAGTAACATATTATGAACTTGAAACATAACTGGAATATTAGAGATAAAATAGCCAATATTTAAAATCATTTCACGGATTAATAATATTTTTAATTTCATTAATATTTAGAGATATCTTGTGAACATGTTTTAAAAAAGATGTACATAATAAATTACGAAAGCTTTTGTATATTTAAAAAAAATTCTCAAATAACCCTCTCAAAAAAAAATTACTCATATTAACCTCCCTCTCAAAATAATTCCTGAGTTATCGAGAGAAATCGTCTAAAGAGACGATTTCATCAATTATAAATCTAGAAAATTGTCTCTTGAAGAGACGATTTCACTTAACCCCGTGCCATGTCAGGCGCTGACTCAGCGAGACGGAGGGGAAGAAGAAATCGTTTTTGCAGGAGACGATTTCTCGTCTAATAGACAACCGCGCCTGTTGAGGATCCTACACCTAATGGGATAGAGATTCCCGAAACGACTACTAATCTGAGCAATAAGTTGCTCATAATTGGTGTTGACACTAACCAAAAGGAGCTTCTTCTTCCCATCCATGTAATCAACTCTGTTTACCCTATAAACAATTTTGCCACTTATTGATAAGTGTCCAAATGAGCATGATTTAGAGGTGTATTTCATGTATTATATAAGCATTTTTCTTGCTCATTTCTCCACTTTGGTTAGTTTTCCTCTAGTTTATGTTTTATTGGTTATCTTACAGATTTATTGGTTAAACATGAGAAGAACCAAGCTAAGAGCAAAATAGACGAAGAGACGAACGTGTAGGCGCAAACGGATCGAAAAACGGAGTCCGAACGAAGAATCTAGGGCCGGTCAAAGTTCACAAAAGAAAACGAGACAAATGCACACGTCCGGGTCACGTCCGTGGAAAAAAGGCCGAACGTGACACGGATCGATGTGTTAGAGACGTCCGGGTCACGTCCATGGAAAAAAGGCCGGACGTGACACGGATCGATGTGTTAGAGACGTCCGGGTCACGTCCATGGGAAAAAGACCGGATGTGACACAGGATCGATGCGCTAGAGACGTCCGGGGATAAATGGCCAGACACAAACAAGGACACATTTACACTAGAAATGTGTCCGCCCATTTAAACAAGGACACAAACAAGGACGCGTTAACTTGACGCATGAAACTTCTCCGCCCATTTTTGCAAAGACACAACCAAGGACACAAATGTGGACGCGTGTAAATGCAGCCCAGATCCAGAATTCACGCGACTGAATCTCTGCACCGCCTTCATTGTTCTTCCTCATTTGCGGCGCCTACAACATATCTATCTACCCATCAGACGTATCAGGTGCCGCATTCCTTGATTTCCTCACGCCTGCTCCAACCTTCTCCTCTGCTTCTATAAAAAACCCAGCTCCTTCTACGATAAATCACACACGGGAGATTGAGGAAAACAGACGATCGATCATCTGATCACCACTACACCTCCATTCCATTCTCTTCATTTCCCACGTACCACTTCTTCACTTTGTTTTTATTTTCCATTCCACCACACCACCAGCGTTAATAAAAATAGAGAGGCAGGCAGGAGCAGGAGCAAGTAGCAGACCCGTTTCCTCCAACAGTCTCCGAATAATGGCTAATTCTATCTGTGCTATCTTTTTATTTCTGTTAATGTCTGAGTAATTTTTATTTGTATCCTAGGATGGGGTTTGACCATAATATTACTTAAATAAATATTTATTACCTGTCTCATTTATTAAACTTGATTTTATTCCTTTCAATAAATATTGTTAAATGTTTTACGCGACAAACTACTGCATTTTTATGGTAACTATCAACATATGATTTTGAGATAGTCAATAGTACCACAAAGGAATAAACCTTGGTATTTACACTCCGGATTGAATAGGAAAATACTGAGGCTATTACTAAGAGTTCGTAACTTACCCTTATTAACTCTAATAGACAATAAATAATTGAGACATGGTTATAAATTTGTTTAAGTAATTTAGGCAATTCCCCCGCTATCCTAGGATACCTTTTTCCATCCATATCAATTAATTCACCTTATTTTACTGTATTTATTATTTTTGCACTGATCCTAAACAAATCAAGCTTGCCTCCGGCTAAATCCCCTATTTGTTGTTTTTATTAAATACCGAAACTAGGATAATTGAAACAATTTCTCTGTGGATACGACACTTGTTGTACTACTCCGACTAGGTGCACTTGCCTATTAGTTTGCTATAAATCTATATATATTAATGTGTAGATTTTGTCCAACAAGTTTTTGGCGCCGTTGCCGGGGAGATTGATTCCTAGTTTTCGGTAATTCACTTGCTATATTATAATATTTTGTTTATACTATTTTGTTGTTGTTTATTTTATTTCTACTAATTTCTGTCATTTAAGTATTCCAGCAGTTTAAATATCGTATTAATTACAGTCATTTATATTACCATTGTCCTTTAAATTCCCGTAATCTAATCTCTGTCATTTAAAGTTCTGTCATGTAAATATTCTGTCATTTAATTCTATGTCATTTAAATCCCCTTGTCATTTAAATTCAGTTCTTTATTTTTTGTCATTTAAATTACTGTCATTTAAATTCCCTTGTTATTTAAATTACTGTCATTTAAATTCCCTTGTCATTTAAATTCCTACAATTTAATTCTGCCCTTTTTCTTTATTCTAATTTTATTATTTACTTAAACTGTATTTATTTTTTGTTCCTTTTTGTTCACTTATTTTCGGTTTTTTTACTCTTGTTAAAAAATAATAATAATAATAATTTTTGTTTAATTAAAGTTTATCAGCCTATTTAAATATTTATGCTTTTATTTATCTATTTACTGTTAATTTCGCAATTTCTCACAAATCAAATTATCTCATGTGCATGCCAAACACTCGAACCCTAGGTTCTCCACCAATCAGTTCGAGACCTGAACCCGAGCGCACTCTACTACAATCACGAAGAAACCAGAGAAATCAAGACATGGCCGAAAACCAAGTCATAGATGAAATGGACCACGAAAATCAACCACAACACCGTGCCCTCTCTGATTACCACCAACCGGATACTGAAGGAAGGGCATCAGCCATAGTTCTCCCCGAACTAACACCGCAAGAAACCGGACGATGGGCTTTCAAAACCCACTACATCACCGCCGTCCGGGATTTAGGCAAGTTTAGTGGAGCAAATCCAGATGAAGCCCCGAATCATTTAAGTCTCTTCCTAGACTTCTATAATTCCTTTGGTCAGACCGGCACCGTCAAAGAAAGAATCTGTCTACAACTATTTCCTCACTCGTTGTCAGATTCAGCAAACAGGTGGTACCGAAGTCTTCCTTCCCGATCAATCCACACATGGCTGCAAATGGCCCAGAAGTTCCTTGTCAAATACTACCCAACCAGTAGAACAAGGCAATTGATCGAAGAAATCAACACATTCTGTCAGGAGCCGGGAGAAACGTTGTACGACGCATGGGACAGATTTAAGGATATGCTGATGAAGTGTTCCCACCATGGTCTCGACGATCAATCCCTCTGCCTGTCATTCTTCAATGGCCTGGATGATGGAAACCGACTACTCGTAAATTCCTCTGCAGGAGGAAGTTTCATGATGAAATCTCCTCAAGAAGGGATGAACCTTCTCAAAACCATGACGAGCAATACAAGACAGTGGACGAGATCCAAAGAAAGAACGCCACGAGCAGCAAGCCTACTCCATGTTGAGCCTATGGATCATTTATCGGCCCAGATCTCGTCCCTTTCAAAGATGGTGGAGAAGCTAACAACATCTCAAAACGAAATCGTAAAGACAATAGCTTCCTCACCTCCAGGTTCATCTGCAGAAGGATGTGTCATATGCGCCGGTCCTCATGAAACCCATCAATGCGAAGGTAAAAGCGAGTACGAAGATGTACACTTCATAGGAAACCGCCCCGGTAATTCCTACAACAATAACATCAACAACAACTACCCATGGAGAAATCACCCGAATTTCTCATGGAAAAACAATGATCAGAACCAAGGGGGCAGAACAACAGTTCCAATACCTATCAGGGGAATAGACCCCAACCAAACTCTAATATGGGTTATAACTTATAGAGCATAAGGTGCCCCTCCAGGTTTCCACCAATAACAACAACCATCCTCATCCTCTGTTGATCCAAATGCGGAACTCAAAGAGATGATGAAGGGATTCATGTCTATGACTCAAAGCGAGCTTTATGCGCAAGAAGCTTTCAACCAAAAAATCGAAGGTAAATTCAATCAAATCGCAGAACAACTTGCTCAAAGACCGCCAGGGACTTTCCCAAGCCAACCGAATCCAAATCCAAAAGAGCAAGCCAAATGCATCTATGTGAAGGAACACAATGAAGAAAAGATGGAGGTGGCCAAAACAGTTAAGGTTCCAGAACTTCACCCTTCCCTTCAAGAGTGGGTAATAGCAATAGAAACATCCAAAGGGAATATAGCTGAACTGGAAACCTCTGCCACAATCTATAAAAATCGCATTCAGTCCGAGAATACCTACCTTAAAGAGTTGGTGGCCAGCTATGAAAATGAAAAGCTCGATTTAGAAGAAGAAGAAGAGGTTAAGGCGATAACCTTGAGAAGCGGTAGAAAAACCAACGAGATTCACATCCCACAAAGGTCAGAAGAATCCCAAGAGGATAATGAAGAAAGAGTTGAGGTTCCAATAGAAAAGACATCTCCCAGCATTCTCACTATTCCACCAGCTCCAAAACCTTCTCCACAAAAACCGCCTCTACCATTTCCCAACCGACTCCAAAAGCAGAAATTGGATACTGAATATCGGAAGTTTTTGGCAGTGTTGAAACAATTAAACGTTAACATACCGTTTGTAGACCTCATTGCCAAAATGCCAAACTACGCAAAATTTCTCAAGCACCTTATCTCCAACAAAACAAAATTGGTCGAAGTCGGTACCGTACCACTCAATGAAGCTTGCTCAGCTATTCTGAAACAACCACTACCTTCAAAATGCAATGATCCGGGCATCTTCACCATTCCAGTCACAATTGGTAGCACCTCATTTCCATACTCCCTATGCGATCTGGGTGCCTCCATAAATTTGATGCCCCTCTCCACTTTCAAAAAGCTGGGAATTGGAGAAATGAAAAAGACCAAGATGACCCTTCAACTGGTGGATGGTTCGGTAGCTTACCCAAGCGAAGTGGTGGAGGATGTTATCATTAAAGTGGAACACTTATACTTCCCATGCGATTTTGTCATTTTGAACATCGAAGAGAACTCCACTACACCTCTCATCCTTGGACGACCTTTCCTTGCCACAGCCAATGTGCACATTTGGGTGGCCCAGGGGACAATCACCCTTCAAGCTTATAATGAAAAGCTGGAGTTTGCAACAGGAAGGTCTCCAGATAACAAATCCAAGGATCTCAAGTTTGTGAGGGACACTCAATCACCATCATCCTCACTTCTCTTTGTCACCCTTCCTTACGGAATGTCCATTACAGAGGCACCACCACCAATCTCTGATGAAAAGCGGGACAAGAAAAGTAAACATGCATCCAGGTGGACACTCAAAAATACCTTCGAGTCATGCTTTGGATCTCCTCCTCATAACCACCCCCAAGTTTGATCTAACCCATACTACGGTCTAGCCACAGACCTTAAAAAGAAGGGCAGCTTTTTCGGGAGGCAACCCGAATTTCTATCATTATTTTACTTTCTATTATAGTCTATTTCCCTATATTTCAATATTTTTATATTTTGTTTAAAAAAAATGCTCATCTACTTCACTGTTCGCCCCGGTATTGTTTTGGCTACCTTTAGTATCTTATGCAGGTGCAAGTTCGTGTCCACACCACTACCGAGCTCCGCTACTCTGAGGTTAAACATCGAGTATAGGGGAAGTTCTCCCACTATCTATCATTTTACAGTACTTCTATTTTATTCAGTTTTCACTTTATCTGTTTATTTTCCCTTTAAATAAATATGGTGAGTTTTACTTTCACTTGATTTCTTCTGGCTGTAGAGAATATTCTTTCCAGGAACATATTACGTCATTCTACAGCTGAACTCAAGTGAGGGGGAGCTCTGCTTAAACACTCTGAACTCTGGGGAGTACACTCTCTTTGCTTTGCACTTCAAATTTTTACATACTCCCTACCGCTTTGCATTGTGTGAGGTACTCTGGTAGATTGCATGACCTCATTAATTTAATTCTTCCTACGCAATGAGGACATTGCTCCAGTCTAAGTGTGGGGGAGGACTCACTTCTCTGTCGCTCGTCTTAAGTCTCTCTTGATTGACACATTGCTTAAAATGCTTAATCTCTCTGCTTATCCTGTGTTTGTCCAAATTCAATATCATGGACCCTTTATATGTGGGTTGTTCTCTTTATGAACAAATACTGTTATGAATTGTGGGATAAATGGTACAAAATTTTTCATTTTGATTACTTTTGAGGAGCATTTTTATGCGGTGTGACCAAATGATCTGAAATGGTTGGATTTTTATCGCTTAGGGGTTCCTTCTGTCTTCTTTCTTAGGGATTGCTAAGGGGTGCTTCTCTGTCAAAAAATAAATAAATAAAAATAAACAAGGGACTTGCGAGACGCTATTGGTAACCAACAAATGAGAGTTGAGTGTTCTTAAATACAAAGGCTTGATGCCTAAATATTACCTTCTCATCTCTTATGCAAAAGTGAAACAAATGCATAATTCTATTTTTCCTTTTGTTTTCTCCTCAATGCCCATTCTTGAGAGAAGTTGGCCATGGTAAAAGTTCTCAAAGTTACCTAATCTTCAAGCAATGAAGCACTCCGGATCATACCCCGAAACTCTGTATTTTATTTTTACCCTGAGCACACCTATGCCACCAGTAGGTGATTATTCACACTCCTCAAAAAAGTTTAAGATCATGTACTGTTCACCTCCTTATCCTACCCTTCATAATAATATTTGTTAGTATTGAGCATTCCCTACTTGCTTGGGTACATGGTTTTGCTTGAGGTCAAGGAAAAAGGTAAGTGTGGGGGTGTGATAAATGTCCAAATGAGCATGATTTAGAGGTGTATTTCATGTATTATATAAGCATTTTTCTTGCTCATTTCTCCACTTTGGTTAGTTTTCCTCTAGTTTATGTTTTATTGGTTATCTTACAGATTTATTGGTTAAACATGAGAATAACCAAGCTAGGAGCAAAATAGACGAAGAGACGAACACGTAGGCGCAAACGGATCGAAAAACGGATTCTGAACGAAGAATCTAGAGCCAGTCAAAGTTCGCAAAAGAAAACGAGACAAATACACACGTCCGGGTCACGTCCGTGGAAAAAAGGCCGGACGTGACACGGATCGATGTGTTAGAGACGTCTGGGTCACGTCCGTGGAAAAAAGGCCGGACGTGACACAGATCGATGTGTTAGAGACGTCCGGGTCACGTCCGTGGGAAAAAGGCCGGATGTGACACAAGATCGATGCGCTAGAGACGTCCGAGGATAAATGGCTAGACACAAACAAGGACACAATTACACTAGAAATGTGTCCGCCCATTTAAACAAGGACACAAACAAGGACGCGTTAACTTGACGCATGAAACCTGTCCGCCCATTTTTGCAAGGACACAAACGTGGACGCGTGTAAATGCAGCCCAGATCCAAATTCACGCGACTGAATCTCTGCACAGCCTTCATTGTTCTTCCTCATTTGCGGCGCCTACAAACATATCTATCTACCCATCAGACGTATCAGGCGCCACATTCCTTGATTTCCTCACGCCTGCTCCAACCTTGTCCTCTTCCTTCTCCTCTGCTTCTATAAAAACCCAGCTCCTTCTACGATAAATCACACACGGGAGATTGAGGAAAACAGACGATCGATCATCTGATCACCACTACACCTCCATTCCATTCTCTTCATTTCCCACGTACCACTTCTTCACTTTGTTTTTATTTTCCATTCCACCACACCACCAGCGTTAATAAAAATAGAAGAGAGGCAGCAGGAGCAGGAGCAAGTAGCAGACCCGTTTCCTCCAACAGTCTCCGAATAATGGCTAATTCTATCTGTGCTATCTTTTTATTTCTGTTAATGTCTGAGTAATTTTTATTTGTATCCTAGGATGGGGTTTGACCCTAATATTACTTAAATAAATATTTATTACCTGTCTCATTTATTAAACTTGATTTTATTCCTTTCAATAAATATTGTTAAATGTTTTACACGACAAACTACTACATTTTTATGGTAACTATCAACATATGATTTTGAGATATTCAATAGTACCACAAAGGAATAAACCTTGGTATTTACACTCCGGATTGAGTAGGAAAATACTGAGGCTATTACTAAGAGTTCGTAACTTACCTTTATTAACTCTAATAGACAATAAATAATTGAGACATGGTTAAAATTTGTTTAAGTTTAGGCAATTCCCCCGCTATCCTAGGATACCTTTTTCCATCCATATCAATTAATTCACCTTATTTTACTGTATTTATTATTTTTGCACTGATCCTAAACAAATCAAGCTTGCCTCCGGCTAAACCCCCTATTTGCTATTTTTATTAAATACCGAAACTAGGATAATTGAAACAATTTCTCTGTGGATACGAACTTGTGTACACTCCCCGGACTAGGTGCACTTGCCTATTAGTTTGCTATAAATCTATATATATTAATGTGTAGATTTTGCCCAACACTTATACGACACAAGAACTGGATTACGGCGAACATATCCACCTATTTGAGAACACCAATGATAAATCACAAATTTAATCAACCATTCCCAACATTTGGCTGATTGCAGACACAATCACCTTAACAAACAAAACTGAAAATAATAAACAAACACTATAGTATTCTAATACTCTGGGATTCAACTACTAATACTATAATTCAACCTTATCAATTACATATAACTATATAAACACTTCAAACAATCAATTGTGATTTCAATTTCACAAACATCAAAAATTTCCCAACATTCCCTAATTTCACAAAATTCCAAAATTACCAAATTTCACAAACGATTCATTTTTACTATAATTCCACAAACCAACAATAAATTATCACTTCAATTTAGCAAACAATCAATTACCACTACAATTTGACAAAACAACATATAATCAGTTACTAACTTAATAATTAAACAATGGCAAATTCTTGGCTAAAGGTGAATGTAGCCAAGTTGGCTACATCTGAGGACATTTTAGTCAAATTAAAATGAAAAATATCTTTATAATAGGGTATTTTGGTAATTAATGAAGTATAGTGAATACATCCGTGCGCTTGCGTACGCATATTTCGTTTTTTTTTAAATTTTTTTCCTTTCTCTTTTTTTTCTTTATCACAACAATATTTTAAATGATTATAACTTTTAATATATAAGTCCAAAATGAAAAAAATTATATCATTGTTCATCTAATTCAAGCTCTTCAAACACAAGACCAGTCATGGATATGTTTTGACAACTTTCAAAAAAATTATTTTTACATGTATACGGTGATATTTTAATGTGAGGATGTATGTACATGTTTTAATGTGAGAATGTACATGTTTTAATGTGACGATGTACATGTTCAAATGTGAGAATGTACATGTTCTTTAATGAACATCTGTACACGTTTGTATGACCATCTGTACAAGTTTTCTCTCTTATATGTACAGATTTTAATCTAAGGATGTACATATTTAATGATTCGTACAGATATATGTGACCATTGTATATTTTTAATGTGAGGATGTACATGTTTTTACGTGTGGATGTACATGTTTTAATGAACATTTGTACACGTTTGTATGACCATATGTACAAGTTTTCTTTTACGTTCTATGCACTATATATATAAAAATAAATTTTTTTAAGTTGTCAAAATATATCCATGATTGGTCTTGTTTTGAAGAGCTTGAATTTAGGTGAACAATGATATAATTGTTTTTCATTTTGGACTTATATATTAAAAGTTACAATAATTTAAATTTTTGTGGTATAAAAAAAAACAAAAGCAAAACAAAAAACCAAACACCCACGTGGGCATGGCATGGGCATGGGCATGGATGGATGTAGCTAGATAGCTACAGTTGGCTTTAGCCAAGAACGATTGTTAAACAATTTACTAACAATACCTAATTTCTTAACAAACCATAACTAATTTAGGGTTAAATATTTACCTAAATTAGAAGTGCAGGTTACGGGTGGTCAGCAGAGGTGGCTGGTGGTCGGCGGCGCAGCTCTTCGGCGGCGGCGGGCTTCTTCGGCGGTGGTGGCGTCTAGGGCGGAAGAGGGGAGAAGAGAAGAGTACTCTCTGCTGTTGGGCTGAAGGAGAAAAGAGGAAATGAGAAGTGGGGAAGGAGAAAGGGTTCTGGCGAGGCTTTAGAACCCGTGACGATTTCACTTGTTTAAATAAACAGGCGTGGTTGTCTATTAGACGAGAAATCGTCTCTTGCAAAAACGATTTCACGAAACCCTTTTTAGAAGAAACGAAGATTTATAATTGATGACATCCCCAAGAGGGCTATTTCAGGAATTAATTTGGGAGGGAGTTTAATGAGTAATTTTTTTTAGAGGGTTATTTGAGATTTTTTTTCATTTTCCCAAAATATATCATCATCATCCACACAAATCGCCGGTTCCGGTTTCCTCACTGTCACTTGTATTCGGTATCTTCTACTCCCTCCGTTAATTAATATCTGTCATTTTAGGAAGTGATTATTGTTCAAAAATATGTGTCATTCTAGTTTTTTGACACATTTTTTTCTACTTTTAACCATACTATTCAACACAAAAGTAATTATTATCTAGATGAAAAAGTAAAAAGTAGGGGTACATGCGTCATTTTCCTACTTTCCATGCTAAGTGTGGAAGTTTCTAAAACGAAAGATATTATTGAACGGAGTAGATTCTTTCCGCGAGGGACTGTAAGGGCATCCACAATGGTTTTAAGTTTCTTAACACATTCCAAGGTGCCATGTCATCTAAAAATTATATTTTATTACTTAAGTAACTCTATTCACTACAATAACAAAGTTTCTTAATCTTCTCTCTTAATGAACAACCAATAAACTATCACTATTTAGATGTGAGATAAAATATGAAAGAGAGAGATACACATAGGTGGATCTAATGTGTAATAAAAAGTGGGGTTCTTATTTAAGAACCTTGGAGAGAAAATGAGTGGAATATTGTAGAACATTTTACATATGTAACCGTGTCAAGAACCCCTATTATGGATGCCCTTAGTAGTCGTTAAGGACTAGTCAGAGACTCGGAGTTCGCAACTTCCATCTCCCTTCTTCTCAAAACATCAAAGCGGAAGATGACCCTGATACTTTTCCTAACAATCATGGTTGTTCTGTTACTCTGATTGGTAAATTATACGGCAAACGCTCCTTGTCTGGCTCATCAATCTTCAGTCAATGATCATTTGGTGGAATTGCCCTACCCTAACTTGCGTTCTTCGGTGCTTTGAAAGCAAAGCTTGCGCTCTTGGTGCGGATTTCCTGTGAATCTGTTGAGTCAGCGAACTAAGGCTCCATCTCGTTCTTTCATAGAGGTTGCAATTGGTGAGACTACTTTTCATTCTCTTGCTTGCTGGAGTGAAGGCCACCTTCAGAATTTGGAGTTCTTTTATTATTTGTTGATAAACAAGAATTCGGGGTTCTTGAATTTAAATTGCTACTTCATTCGACACTACGAAATTTCATATTCTGCATTTGATTTACTCAACCGCCTGTGGGTGCTGTGTGACACCTCGGCGTGTATACGGCGTTTTGTAATTTCAAAGTCATGATGAAGTGCCAATGTGATCACATTTAGCTGCGGCTGCGTTATCATCTTTTGTATCAATGTTAGTATTTTTTTTTCCAGAAGATAGTAGTAGTGCCAGGGGCGGATCCAAAGGGGGCCGGCCCGTGAAACTTTTGAAACTTTGTAAAATGTTCTTATAAATTTTTGAAAAATACAAAATAACATAATGTTTTAAAGAACAATAGTGTCAAAATTCCCCCGTAAACAAAAGTTCTGTGTCCGCTACTGGCTAGTGGCTTCTTAGAGGAAGCCCAACTTCCTCGGTAAGATGGAGTAAGGGCACGTTCGCTCCAGACGAAAAAAATAAACACGGCGTCCGAGGAGAAAAGAGTACAAATGTTGTATGAGTATTGGTTTGTATTTGCCCTGGGTCCCACCTCCTATCTCGCAAAAACAACTTTATGCGTTTGAAACTGGTCTTGATTAATGTTGTGGTAGAATGGGGCCTAAAAGTGCTTTTTCATGACTAGGTGGAACTAGTGTCCTTTTGTTTGAGCGTATGGTTGTTGTATTATGTTGGCCAGCAGCAGTGCCATTTAAGGTGGTTGCTATTCCACGTGATGCAATAATGCCACGGCACCGCCATGGGTGGTTTTTGACTACAGTACTCAATCGTCCTGGTTGATGATTGGGATGTTTATGCATATACGTTTCTCTCACTGCCACATTTTTTTTTCAGAAATGCTGGCATGAAAGATAAGAAGACAACCTCTTTGTTCCAGAGAATCTTACTGAATTGTGGAGCCCAGGTTGGTTTTTAAGATTTCAACATCTCCTGGTATTGGTGAAATCCTGCGGGTTGGAGTATATTTTGACTCTGGATGTTCTCTTGAAGATTTTACCGTTTGATCTTTCCTCTTTAACATAGTCCAAGGGATCTGAGTTTGTATTAGTTTATTGCCTGATCCTGAATATTGTCATGGACTGGAGTAGCCGGCAATCATGGCAAAAGATATTGCTAAACTGTGTCATTTTCTTGGTTTATTTTATGAGGTGACCACGGAGCTGTTTTTTACATGAACTGAGCCGATTAGTGTATCTAATATATGCCGAATTGCAACACCGTAATATTCTGCAGCGTGGAATTATTATCATCCATGAGTAATTGCTGTAAGTTTGTAAAGGGTGATATAGGAAACTCCATATTCATCTGGAATAATGTGCATCCATTTGATAATTGCTTCACGTTGCAGACAAAAGAATATGGAAATTGCATTGCAGCTAAAGTCCCAGAAGTTGAACGTGATATGTGTCTGAAGGAATTTTTGGCTCTCAAGAATTGTATGCGGATCGTGGTATGGTTTCTTGTGAATGTGAAGGGTCTAGAGATTTTTTTTTTGAATTTTCTGGGTTGTTCTTTTATATTGCATTTCATTGATTCATGACATTGTTTCTTCTAGATCAAAGGAAAGGCCTAGTACTCTAGTATTGCTGGGTCTTATGCGCATATATCACATTATCTGCACGTCCAGTCTTCCAGAAGGTGAGGGGGTCTAGCAAGGAGAATGCTGGATAGTTTGTCTTTCGTTAGCTAACAACTAAGGTGAATGTCTTGGTATGTCCATGATGGGCTACCAAATATTACCATCAACTTTAAGTAGCCAGCTTGAACAAATAGATCCTTATTGATGATCTCATCATTATGTAACCAGGAGTGATCTTATCTGAATCCTGCTATTCATGCTCTCTTTGCTTGTCTTTATATTTCTTACTTTACTGTTCCCGATTAGCTGCTTCAGCACATCATAGGGCTTTGTTGATGATAGATCATATCTGGCAGGTAATAAAAGCAACATAAAGGAAACCTTGAAAATGGATGGTCAAACATCAAAATCCCTGGCAAGTGTTTGCTTGGACGGATCTGGGGCCTTGTCCCATGTTTGTATACAGTATCCACCTCTTAAATGTAACATACCTGGGTCTAATGGTTTCTTCTATGATGATGGGAACAAGTTATTACTTTCCTCAACATCTAATCAGGTAAAGAACCCCTGACAAACTTAGCAAGTAATGTGTGCCCTGTAGCTGAATCCTAAACTATCTTCACTCTCGACTCTACTCTGTTGTGTCGATGGTGGATCTGATGCCACCTTTAGGTCTTTGCATGGAAGGTTGCACCTTTTGATCCTGATGTTCTCCCTATGACTGACACAATAAATAATGGACCTGTGTTATCCCTGCGATACTCCCTAGACAATAAGATGTTGGCAATTCAAAGATCTGCACATGAGATACAGTTTCAGACCAAAGAGACTGGAGAAACTTTTAGCTACATATGCAGGTCTGAGTCAGGGAGTATGCTTGGATTTTTTTGGACAGATTGCCCCACTTGTGATATGGTACTGGTAAAATCAAGGTACATGTACTTCAGTCTACTCTTTATTACTTAACTTGCATGATGGAGTTTGACGTTATCTTGTGGATGTTTTACGTGGAAGGTGTAGTTCTATAATTGAATAGATATGGTTTTCCTTTGAGGCATGCTATAAAAAAAAGAAAAAAAGAGAAAAGAATATCCTCTTTGAGCTATTATCCTAGTTGCTCTTGCCTTACATTCATAGCTACACGTATTGCTTTGTTGCAGCGGCCTGGATTTTTTGCTATGTAATTCTGAAGTGAAGAATCTGCGATTGGTGGAATCCAAGAAGATGAGCATCAGTTGGTATGTTTACACTCATGAAAGTCGCCTGCTGCTTCTTGCTTCAGGATTGCAGTGCAAGAGCTTTGTGGGATTTCAGGTTAGTGTGTACTTGTAGCTGTACTAGCTTGTCTTGGTTATATTTCGTTATTGGTATTCATATTGTACACTGAAATGATGTTATCAAAATGATGATGTCAAAGGTACAACTTCGTCATTGTTTTTCTTTTACATCCCTGTTGGAGTAGAAGTGTGATACTCATTTTTTAACAATTTGTTGGTTATTGGTCCTTTCTCTTGATAATTCAACTTTGAGCTTTTAGTATCATTTCTACGTTTTAGTGTCACCATCAATTCTGAGCGTACAGTTCTGTTTTTTCTGCTGTTTAGCTGTCATCTGCTGGAGTAGTTCGCTTGCCAAAATTTGACATGCTTACCGCAAGTGTGGATATCAACAGTAAGCCTGTGCTATCAGCTGAAGATATTCATATCATCACGGTGTAGGTCTTGTGCTTTTATTACATATGTTCGAGCTGATTTCAGTTCCACCTTTTGGATCATGAATCATTTTGTTTTACTGTTGTGGGTAATTGCAGGTATGGGAGGATATACTGCTTACAAGTTGATAGAGTTGCCATGGTGCTGCATTTATATAGGTTTTATCGTGATGCTGTTGTACAACAGGTTTACACAGACTATTGCTTTCCTACTTCTTAAACGAATCTCTTAGGAAGAACCTGGTGTTAATTGAATGAGTTCAAATATTGAAAGTTTTTAATATCCAGATTCCAGTGATTGCGGAAAGCAACTCTAAAACTGTCACAAATATAAAATTCTTCCAATTGAGTTTGAAATTAGATATCATCTAATGTGGGTACGTCCTTTACAATGAAGCCTTAACCGTGTGATACATTTTATCTTTTCTAATAGTAGTTTGTCTTGTTTACGTTGCTGCTACACTGATTTTAACATAACATAATTTCTAATTTCAGGGCTCGTTGCCTGTTTACTCAACCAAGATAGCTGTGAGTGTGGTTGATAATGTGCTCCTTATTCATCAAGTGGATGCAAAGGTTGTCATATTGTATGACATATATGCTGATTCAAGAGCACCAATATCTGCTCCACTTCCCTTACGCTTGAAGGCCTATTCAAGAGGTAATTTCCTCTCCGTTAGAACTGAAGGCAAAGACCATGGAGCTTCGGAGGGCAAGGACTTGATTGAGAACCAGTTAGTCCTTTATGGAGAAAAGTGGGTTTTCCTTGTCCCCGATCTTGTATGTGATAGCGCTAATGGATTGCTGTGGAAAATCCAGTTGGATTTGGAGGCAAGTCTTCTTTTATTGTTTTATCGTTGTGCTTTTATGTCGGGTAATGTTGCTTCTGTCATTGAATATCGATGTCTTTCCAGGCTATATCTGCCAGCAGCTCAGAAGCACCTCTTATATTGGAGTTCCTGCAAAGAAGGAAATTAGAAGCTCATAAGGTCAATTTTGTCCCACCCAATTTGATTAACTATTACCTTATTTTTCATTGGGTCCGTTTGTGGTTAGCTGTCAAATGTAGCTGTTGGAATAAAGTAGAGGAGACGACATTGAAATTGATGTCAACTGTTAGATCAACGTTTGAATGCAGCGTTTGAATTAAAGTATAGGAGAAATGGTGAGATCGACACTGAAATAGATGCAAAACGCTGTTTTAAACTCTGGATACCACAAACGGACAATGTAGGTTAAGTTTAGATTTTGATTACCTGTTCCAGATTTCCCTTATGCCTCCTTGTGATTTGCAGTCAATGTCAATGTGGGGTATAATTTGAGCAAGTAGATTCCATACAAATGTAGGATTGTTTTCTTATTATTATAAATCGCAGATTAGATAGAGCGGCCACGCCGCTGGAAGCTAGGAACGGCTTGCTGGTGTGGCAGCTTTCATGTTATTTTGTGTATTGGTGATTGTTTATGGAGTTGGCATTTTAAAAGTGATTAAACTTTAAATAGCTATAATTTGTGAAATATAAGTTCAAAATTTTGAGAGGAACAATATGTTTCTTGAATTGAGACCTTGGTTTTTAAAATGCGTGATGCGTTCCGATGCGATTAGGCTCCATAAGCGATGCGTGAGGCGTTGATGCGAGCGCAAATCACACCTAAATTTTTGTAGACAACATTTTATACATATGAACTTATGAAGTAATATTTTGACACAGTGAAATAAAATCTTCCAAACACAAGTCTAAAGTAATCAAGTGTCAAAGTATTCAATCTAAACAACATAAGAGAACAAAAACATCCAAACACAAGTCTAAAGTAATCAATCCACACAAGAGAATAATAACTTTCAAAGATAACAAACTTCAGATTAAACTACATTTAGATATCACCACATGAATCTGTTGGATGTTATCAACACAAGATCAACTAATTCATTTTCAACATTAGGAGCACTAATATCCTCTTCAAGTACTTCCTCCTCCTCATCACTCAAGTTCGTCGAAGTAGAAGTAGATGAAAAAGCAACATTTTTTCCTCTAGAACTTGAAGGATTTTCTCTTCCCCTCGTCCAAGTCTCATAATCGTCTCATATCATCAATTGTACACAAGAAAGACATCAAGCATACTATTGAGAATGAGGGTGGTAACCACATCACATATTTCCGCAGAAAGGACAGGGGGACCACTGCTATGGCTGTTTAATTCTGCTACACGTTTGTTATGCGGTTTGTCGGGTGGCACTGGGGGCTGATTGTCATATAAGTTTGTTATACTTTATCTGTTATTGTTATTGTCGTTTTGTGTGAGTAGGATACTATTTAAGGTAAGAATAGTAACCTAAGGGGGGGCATTGATTTTGATATCCTTTTTGGCCACTTAGTGGATTGGCAGGCTCAGCCTGATTTTTCCCATTTGGCAGGGCACTGCTCTGATTTACTTATCTGTTGTTTTCCCATATTACCTAAACTATCAATGGAAAAGCTGGCAGTTTATTCGTTTGGTTATATGTGAGCTATTTAGTGTGGTTTCATCAATTTGTTATCAGAGCTGTGATTCTGGATGGTCTCCACTTGTACTGGGAGAATGGAGAATTTGGAGAGAGAACAACAGTTACTGAAAGGTGAAGTTGGAGAAATGAAGGTTTCGATCACTAACCTTTGTTCCTCCATTGAAGGGCTGAAGAACGATATGCTGGCGATGGTTAGGTTGATGGAAAGAAGGGAATCGTTGCTGGAAAACGAGTCGTCCTTTTCCTCCGGTCACGGGAGACCCAGAGGTGGGTTCGATGATAGAGGATTCCGCATCCGGAAAATGGAGATGCCGATTTTTGAAGGCACGGATCCTCGAGGATGGTTGTGCCGGGCGGAGAGGTATTTCGCTATATGTGGAATCAGGGATGAGGTCCGAGTGAAGGCCGCCATGGTCTGTCTTGAGGGAGAAGCTCTCCACTGGTACTCATGGCTTGAGGATCAGGGAGAAACCATGGACTGGGAGGGGTTCCGTGAAGCTGTGATCCTTCGCTTTAGCCCCGTCTCTGCCGGAAGCCAAATGGATCAGCTTATGGCGATTAAACAGGAGGGATCACTGCTGGAGTATCGGCAGCAATTTGAGTGCCTCTCCGCAAAACTCAAGTTGTCCGATGAAGTTTATAAAAGCGTCTTCAAGGCAGGACTGAAGCCGGAGTTGAGGGCGGAAGTTATGCTTTTCAAACCGTCGACGCTGCCGGAGTTAATGAAGGAAGCCCAGGAAATGGAGGAAAAAAACTTGGCGGTGGAAAGAATCTCGAAGTACAAGGTTGAAAGAACGTCGCCATGGTCAGGGTCTAAACCGTTACTTCTCACAGGAGGCGGCACGCGAAATGTCTCGTTGGAGAAGACGATGAACTCTGGGTGAAGGATACAATTGCCAGTTCATCAGGCCCAAAACCTGGGGCGACGCGTGGGCCAGCCTCAACGTCTGCGAGCTCCACTATTTCATCGGGCTCTTCCTCTTCGGTGGGCCAGTGAACTCAGGAGGAGCAACGCCGACGGGCCTTGGGCCTATGCTATAGTTGTGGAGTAAAGTGGTTTCCTGGGCATAAATGCAAAAGCCCAGGGCTACGACTGTAACCTTGGAGGAAGAAGAATTGGAAGGCGGCGCTGAGTTAGATACTGAAGGCGGTGCACTAGAGCCCAACGAGACTGAAGAACCGGCCAAAGCCAATTTGCCCCATCTTTCGCTAATGGGAATCATGGCGAAGCGTGCAATGAAACTCATCGGAAAAATTCATGGGATAGACACGTTGCTCCTCGTTGACAGTGGAGCAACACATAATTTTGTTGCCCATCAGGTGGTGGCCAGATTAGGGTTGGAGGTTGACGAAACTATCGAGTTTGGGGTGTTGGTTGGGGACGGCGAGTGCATCAAAGGGCGCGGGATTTGCAGAAATGTTGAGTTCTCGGTCCAGGAGGGTCGATTCCGACAGAGTTTCCTCCTCTTTAATCTGAGTGGGGTCGATGCCATTTTAGGCATGGAATGGTTGGAATCCCTTGGTGATACACACACAAATTGGGGGTTGCAATCTATTCAGTTCAAACAGAACGGAAAATGGGGCACACTACAAGGCGACCCAAATCTCAGCCGGTTCTCCCTAAAAACTATGCAGCGTACAATACAGGAGGAAGGTGGGGGAGCTCTTATTAGCCTGGAAAAACCAACTGAAGATGGGATGAATACTGCCGTAATGGATGAATCTGTGCGATGGCTGCTATCTCACTATGAGGGGGTCTTCTCCGACAAACCGTCCTTTCCGCCAGCCCGTTTCCATGATCACGCCGTACCAGTTAAATCTGAAGCCAATCCCCCGAACCTGCGGCCCTACGTTATCTATATTATCAGAAGGGAGAAATCGAAAGGATCGTTAAGGAGCTCCTCACGGCGGGGCTGATCAGACCTAGCAATAGCCCTTACTCAAGCCCGGTGCTCCTAGTTAAGAAGAAGAACGGCGAATGGAGATTTTGTGTAGATTACAGAGCCCTCAACGAAATCACAATTCCGGATAAATTCCCCATTCTTGTAATTGACGAACTGCTGGATGAGCTACACGGTGCCACGGTATTCTCAAAGTTGGATTTAAAATCCGGCTACCACCAAATCAGGGTGTGCGCTGAAGACGTGCCCAAAACAGCGTTCCGTACCCATGAGGGGCACTACAAACTCCTCGTAATGCCTTTCGGCCTCCGCAATGCGCCAGCAACATTTCAGGCCGTCATGAACGAGGTATTCAAGCCCTTTCTTCGTCAATTTGTGTTAGTTTTTTTGACGACATCCTAGTATACAGCCGCGACTTGGATGATCATTACCGACACTTGGAAGCAGTACTGCAGCGTCTGCAACAGAATGGGTTAGTTGCGAATTTGAAAAAGTGTCAATTTGGTAAATCCCAGTTAGAATACTTGGGATATCTTATTTCTGCACAAGGAGTCGAAGCTGACCCGGAGAAAATCCGTTGTATGAGGGAATGGCTTCCACCGAAAACTGTCAAGGAATTGAGGGGATTTTTGGGACTAACGGGCTACTACCGACGGTTTGTCCAAGGCTATGGAGTTGTAGCTGCTCCCCTTACCAGTTTACTGAGAAAAGATAATTTCTGTTGGAACTTGGAAACCCAGCATGCCTTTGAGGAGTTGAAGTGACGGTTGACCTCAGTCCCCATTTTGGCAATGCCCGATTTTGCTAAAACCTTCACGGTGGAGACCGACGCCTCAGGCCATGGTTTAGGTGCAGTATTGATGCAAAGCGGGAGGCTGATAGCATACTTAAGCCAAGCCCTTGGGCCCCGGGCACATCTTAAGTCCACTTACGAGAAGGAATTGATGGCGGTGGTATTCGCCATCAATAAGTGGCGGCATTACCTCTTGGGAAGGCATTTCATGATTCGGACTGACCAACGAAGTTTAAAACATCTTTGGGAACAAAGATTGCTCACTGAAGGACAACATAAGTGGGCTCTCAAGCTGATGGGTTTCGACTTCGAAATACATTACAAACCTGGTAGAGAAAATAGGGCGGCTGATGCCCTCTCTCGAATCGAGCACAAACCACCTGAGCTATGGGCTTTTACTGTGGTTGAATTTGGTGGCTGGGACCAGCTAGAAAATGAAATCGAGGCTGACCCGAAGTTGAGGAAAATCAGGCAGGAGGTCGCGGTCAATCCAACAGACCATCCAGGCTTTGAGTTATGTGGAGGAAGATTTTATTACAAGGGCAGATTGGTGGTGCTTGGAAAGTCACAGCTGATTCCCGCATTGCTGCAGGAATTTCACAGCTCGCCCATGGGTGGACATTCTGGTTTTCTACGAACATATAAGCGTATCATCAGCAATTCCTTTTTTGGGAGGGAATGCGCAGGCAAGTCAAGGCCTTTGTGGCAGCATGCCCCACTTGTCAACAGGTTAAGTACAGCTCATTGGCTCCGGCGGGACTGCTGCAGCCACTCCCGATTCCAGACAAGAGATGGGACGACTTATCGATAGACTTTATTACGGGACTGCCCAGCGTGAGGGGGATCGATACAGTTATGGTAGTGGTTGACCGGCTCACCAAATGCGCACATTTTATACCCCTCGCTCACCCATACACAGCCAAGGACGTAGCCGCTGTGTTCATCAGGGAGGTGGTGCGACTCCATGGCATCCCACGCTCCATTGTGTCCGACCGTGATCCCCTTTTCACTAGCTCCTTCTGGCAAGAATTATTCAAGCAATCAGGCACGACCCTTAAGCTTAGCTCAGCGTACCACCCACAAACCGACGGGCAAACCGAGGTAGTGAATCGCTGTCTAGAGGACTACCTCAGGAGTTTTTCGTTTGCTAAGCCAAAACAGTGGGTCAGGTGGCTTCCTTGGGCAGAATTCTGGTTCAATACTACATTTAACAGAAGCGCGGGTACCACCCCCTTCAAGGCTCTTTATGAGCGAGACCCGCCTATACTCATCCGGTACCCCCCATCAAGCTCGCCCCTGCAGGAAGTTGATGCCCAACTATGCGAGCGCGATACTATTATTGATGAGCTCAAAAGTCAGCTGGCAAAGGCTCAAGATCGCTTGAAGCTTTCTGCTGATAAACACCGCCGGGATATTTCCTTTGAAGTGGGAGATTGGGTTTACATTAAGCTCAGACCTTAGAGGCTGCATTCACTAGGGGGACCCAGAAATGCAAAGCTCAGCCCATGATTTTTCGGGCCTTTTGAGATAGAGGCTCGGGTCGGTCAAGTCGCATACAAACTTAAGCTCCCACCTGAGGCACGAATACACCACACAGTGCACGTGTCTCAACTCAAAAAATCTGTCGCCGGGGCTGCTGTCCAACCATCGATTCCACCAGATCTTACTGAGGAATTGGAACTCCTCCTTTATCCCAGTGATATCATCAAGACCAGACAGAGGGCGGACGACCAGTGGGAAGTGTTAGTCCGATGGAAAGACTGTCCAGATTTTGAGGACTCATGGGAGCTTTACTCCACAATCCAGCACCAATTTCCCGAATTCAACCTTGAGGACAAGGTGGTTCTTCTTCGGGGGAGGGATGTTGAGAATGAGGGTGGTAACCACATCACATATTTCCGCAGAAAGGACAGGGGGACCACTGCTATGGCTGTTTAATTTTGCTGCACGTTTGTTATGCGGTTTGTCGGGTGGCACTGGGGGCTGATTGTCATATAAGTTTGTTATGCTTTAGCTGTTATTGTTATTGTCGTTGTTTGTGTGAGTAGGATAGCTATTTAAGGTAAGAATAGTAACCTAAGGGGGGGGGGGGGCATGGATTTTGATATCCTTTTTGGCCACTTAGTAGATCGGCAGGCTCAGCCTGATTTTCCCCATTTGGCAGGGCACTGCTCTGATTTACTTATCTGTTGTTTTCCCATATTACCTAAACTATCAATGGAAAAGCTGGCAGTTTATTCGTTTGGTTATATGTGAGCTATTTAGTGTGGTTTCATCACATACACACAAGGCTCATTCAAGCTTTAAGGCCATTTATGATGTTTTTGTGTTTTATATTGCTCTAAACCCAGCAATAAGTGCATAGGGTCAAACTAGGTTGATATATGAGCATGTAGGAACATATAGGAAAAAAATGGACTTCAAACAAAGAAGTCATGGTAAAAACAAGCTTACGTGCGCATCGGGTGCATCGGGGCCACATCAGACCGCATCCTCGCATCGGACCGCATCGGGCTCGCATCTTGAATAATCTCGCCTCGCTGCCATGGATGCGACCTATACCTCGCATCGCCTCGAAAACGCATTATGTGCGCATAATGCGCGTCTCTTAAAACCAAGATTGAGACAAACTAGAATACTGGTACAAGACACGTAGATTGGTATTCTTTGATTCTGTATATTTCTGTTTTCTGTCTTATACAGAGAGCACATTATACTATGCTTGTGTATATATATGTACAGGAAGCTAAGTACTTAACAGTAAACTAATGACACATTAGTTAACGGTTAAAAAACTATTATTCTCACCACTCCCCCTCAAGATGAAGGGCAGTGAGCTGCTCAAATCTTGCATTATATGAATCCGTTGATTGATGTAGAAACGGCAACTTAATCTGGTTCAACACTCCCTCTGTTTGCAATGTTGTGCATAGCTCCTTGTCTTGTGTAGGAAAGCTTGATAGTCCTTAGCAGCAACTTGCTTAGTTAGAACATCAGCAAACTGGCCTTATCCTGGAACATACCGCAGCGTGATTAGACCCTCTTGTATCTTTTCTCTCACCAAATGACAGTCAAGATCAATGTGTTTTGTTCTCTTGTGAAACACAAGATTTCTGGCGATGAAGATTGCAATTTTATTGTCGCAATCTACATTGATGGGAGTAATGTCTTCGACTCCCAACTCTAAGAGTAGTCTAGTGAGCCATGTGAGTTCAGTCGTGACCCTTCTGATCGACCTATATTCTGATTCTGCAGTAGAGAGTGCGACAGTTTCTTGTTTCTTGCTTTTCCAGCTTATGGCTGAGTTTCCAAGGAGGATGATATACCCGCTGATGGATCTGCGTGTTGTGGCACAAGATGCCCAGTCCGCATCACAGAATGCAACTAGACTTAAATCCTTGTTGTTGTTAAATAAGATCTCTTGTCTTGCAGTTCCCTTGAGGTAGCAAAGGAGGTGAATAGGCAAATAGCAGCATCTAGATGATCCTTTGTAGGGGCCTTCATGAACTGACTCAAATGTTGCACCGGGAAGGCTAGGTCAGGTCTGGTATTTATCAGAAAATTGATGCGCCCAATGAGTCTTCTATAGTAGCTAGGATCCTCTAGCGGTTGGCAGGTGGTAAGTTGATTCCTGTGGGTAGAGGGAAGAAACAATTCTGGAATTTGAAGGTAAGTATTCATTTATGTACTTACCTTGGCTGAGGACAATTCCTGCATTTGTATATAGGAATTCCATCCCTAAAAAATAGCTCAATAGTCCAAATCTTTAATTTTAAATTGACTATCAAGTTCTGTTTTGAGTTTTAACTATCTCAGTTGGATAATTTATTGTCATGATCATATCTTCTACATATGTTCAAGAATGTTCTAAGGTTCCCATTGTATTTAACAAAGAGAGAATAGTCATTCTTAGATTGAATATAACCTTGTAAATGAAGGAAAACAGACAGTTTTCATACCAAGAACGTGAGGCTTGTTTCAGACCATACAGTGACTTGTGCAGCCTGCATACCTTGCCTCTGTATGCTTCCTTTAGCCCCTCTGACAGCTCCATGTAAACCTCTTCTTGTTGCTCACTGTGGAGGACAGCATTGTTGATGTCGAGTTGATGAACTGTCCACCTTCTTTTAGCTGAAACGCAACTAAGGCACGTATAGTGGTTATTTTCATAACTGAAGAATTGGCCTCCCAATAATCTTCCTCATACTTTTGAGTGTATCCCTTGGCAACCAGCCTAGCCTTGTGTCTTTCAAGACTACCGTCTGCCCTTAGTTTTGATTTGAACAGCCATCTACACCCCGCTATTCTCTTATCTATAGGTGGATCTGTAATAGTCCAGGTTCTATTATCCTTTAATGCCTGAAGTTCCTGTTTCATTGCTGCTACCCAGTTTGGGTCTTTGGCAGCCTCATAATAGTTCTTAGGCTCATGTATGCTTGGGATCCTATTTAGGACAGAAAAAGACTGAGATGAAAGATGTTGAAACTGTAAAAATTTAGTTGGCTGGATAGCAGTGACAGATTCTGTTAAACTACCAGATCTGTGATTTTGTTGTTGCAACCTGTCATACAAAATGTTACTGAAAATATCATTCTTCCGGAAACCCTACCTCACCTAAAATGTAGTCATTCAGATGAGCAGGAACTGTTCTTTCTCTTGTAGATCTGCGCAGACCTGTATCTTTAGGGGGCTGCTGCTGTGTTGATTGTCTTGTCTCTCCAGGAAGAGGATCTTGTTGAGGATATAACTGAACATTTTAGTTTGAAGAATCTGAATCTAGTTCCTCAGTATCAATATATCTATAACACTCATTAAAAGCAGCAGGACTTTTCGGTTGGTTTACATGATTTCTGGTAGCCAACCTTTTTAAGAGGAAACTCTTTCTCATTGAATACAAGATCCCTGCTGATGTTAAAACAGCTCCTGTTTCTAATTCCAAGACCTTTAAACCCCTTTTTATTGTCAGCCTAACCTATGTAGCCACAAGGGTATCCTCTAGGTTCAAATTTATTTTTGTGTTTGCGGACATCAGTCTTATAACACAAACATCCAAAGGATTTTAAGGCATTGTAATCAGGTTTGATATTGTACAATCTTTCATAGGGTGTTACTCCCCCTATTGCTCTAGATGGTAAACGATTAATCAAGAAGGTGACATACTTTATGCACTCTCCCCAAAAAGGCAGTGTAAGGTTAAACTGAAAATATAAAGCCTGAGCAGTTTCAAGGAGATATTTATGCTTTCTTTCTACAGCACCATTCTGTTGTGGTGTATGAGCACAACTCCTTTGGTGCATTATTCCATTATCATGGAGAAACTGACTCCCTCTTTACTATTTCCAAGCTCTAAGGCATTATTGCTCCTTACAATTTTAATCTTCTTGTCAGACTGTCGTTCAACCAGTTTTATAAAGCGAACCAAAACATGAAAAACATCAGATTTCTGTTGAAGTAAATGTGTCCATGTACTTCTGGTATAATCGTCCACAACAGTAAGAAAATAATTGTGTCCGTCATAGGTGGGTACCTTAAATGGTCCCCAAGTATCAATGTGAATAAGATCAAATGAACTTTTGGTTTTTATTATTGAATCAGAAAAAGGTTGCCTTACAGACCTTGCTCTATGAAATATATCACATGCTATAGATTCAGGCATTTCACTCTTATTAACCAGCTCAAGGCCACAAAGTTTATGAAGAGGCACATGTCCTAAACGACTATGCCATAACCATATATCAGAACTAGACTTGACAGAATTATTACATGACACTTTCTTATTGCTGTTATCTATAATAGCATCCAAAGCTTCATTGCCAAGCACATAAAGACCATTCGATGCATTCCCTAGAACCAAAGTGGACTGCTTGCACATAACAGAGATTCTCATGGAAAAATACAGGAGTTTTAAACTGCCTAACCAGTTTTCTTACAGACATCAAATTGAACTTAAATGAGCTAACTAATAGCACATCATTCTGTATGAAACTCCTTCCTATCTTTACCCTGCCAAATTTACTAACTATTTGAACATGTCCTTCGGGCATAATTATTTCATGATTCTCTCTCAAGTCCTGAATATCAACAAAAGAAGATTCATCCCAGCACATGTGTTCTGATGCGCCAGTGTCGATTATCCAAGATTTGGAGTCAAGAGAGCTAAATTGCCCGTTTAAACATGGAGTGAGATAAAGAGTAAAGTGAAAGTTACCTGAAAAACTGCAAGCTCCTTCTCTGTTGTTCAAGTTCGATGGTGAATTTTGCAGCAGATTCATCAGGCGATTGTACTGTTGAGCACTTAATCCTGAGACGGGCGATTGGTCTTGAACATGACTAATACCTGTGTCCTCAAGGCCTGTTGCAATGCTTGCAACTGGTCTCTCCTTTTTCTTCCACCAATCTGGGTACCCTACCAATTCAAAGCAGGTTTCTCTCGTGTGTCCTTTTTTCGAACACTTGGTGCACTGCTTGCTAGGATCTTTGAAATTCTATCTCTGAGTTTGAGACTGGGTCAGATTGTATCGCCCCTTGTTGGGTACTAGAGCCATGGTTTCTCACTCCGCAGTCCCGCTTCGCATGGTAATCGTTCTCCTTTTCTCTTCTCTCTTCTTAGGCGATTAAAGAATATGCCTGCTCCAAGGAAGGCAAGAGATTCATGAGTGAGATGTTACTCTTGACACTTGAATACGACTGGTTAAGCGTCATCAAGAACTGCATCATCTTCCTTCTCTGGAACAATGCATCCGAACTCTTTTCTTGCCGCACATGTGCAATTAGGTCTCTTATCCATAGATTCCAACTCATCCCATAGGTTTCTCATTTTAGTGAAATAGGTCGATACACTATCACTTCCTTGTTCCAGCTTGCCCAGCTCCCTTTGCAGTACCTAGATTTGGGCTGCTTGCTCAAATCTTCCACAAAGATGTTCCCAGGCGTCTGCTGCATTGGAGAAGTAGACTAGCGATTATGTGATTCCCTAATCGACTGATTGAGAAAGCCAGGCAATGAGCATATGGTTACGCCGCTCCCACGACCTGAATCTTGGATCGTCTTGCTTCTAGTGGCTGCAGCTTACGGTCAAGAAATCCATATTTGTTTTTAGTCTTCATAGCTACAATCACCTTTCTCTTCCAACTGGTGAATATCTCCAGTAAATGTCGCTGCAATTGACATCCCAGGATGGTCGCTTGGATGTAGATGCAAGGGATCGTCATGATCAACCTTATCCTTCGTTTTTGTCTCAGAAGCTTTAGCAACTTCTTTCTATTTTTCAGCCTTTGTCTAATTGTTGAAGAAAGTTTGTGAAAGGGGAAAGGAAGAAGTTGAGTTTAGAACCAATGTGGCTCTGATACCATTTCGAGAAGAATAATATGTTTCTTGAATTGAGACAGACAAGAATACTGGTACAAGACTCGTAGATTGGTATTCTTTGATTCTGTATATTTCTGTGTTCTGTCTAATACAGAGAGCACATTCACTATGCTAGTGTATATATATGTACAGGAAGCTAAGTACTTAGCAGTAAACTAAAGACACACATTAGTTAACAGTAATAGCAACTATTATTCTCAACACAAAATGATTTTTTTGTTCTACTGTTCATCTAAATTTAAACTCTTCAAAATGAAATATAACACCTACTATGGATTTGCTTTGGTGAGTTTAAAATCTTTTATTTTTTATATAATGATACACTAAAATGATAAAATGATTAATAATAATTGGTATTATGATTCATTAACTAACAAGTGGTGAATCAAATCTGTTACTGATGTATCAACTACAGAACCAGTAATAGATCATTATTGTTTTGTGGTTTATCATTATTGTATGGTGTATTTTAAACCTTATATAGTAAATCATATATTTTCCTGACGTAGCAATTTTAGAACATATAGTGAATCATTATTATTTTGTGGTGTATTATTATTGTTGTATGGTGTGTTTTAAACCTTGTGTGGTGAATCATAAGTCTCATCGATTTGTACAAATATATACATGTAGCTATATAAAATTTTCAACTTGTCAAAACATATCCATGGCTAGTTTTGTTTTGAAAAGTTTGAATTTAGATGAATAATGGTGTAAATTTTTTACAGTTTGAAGTTATATTAAAAGTTACAATCATTTAAAGTTTTTTTTTAATCAAAATTTGACAAATCTATGTACACTCTATGCTACCTCATGCTTTAGGGGTTTCGGCAATTTATGAACTGATTTTTTTCATTTTAATTGATTCAGGCCAAAAAACTCTGCTTGGCAATCACTCGCACATTATTAGTAGAAAGAAGGCCAGTTCCCATTGTTGCTAGAGCAATGGTTGTACTGGTAACCTCTTACTCAAATGCAATAAAATCAGGCAGTTATTTCAAGGGATTGAAACTTGATAGAAGTCCTGCATCTGGAACTCCACGTGTGAATTTTCCAGGG
>CM041778.1:62874318-62973158 GCA_023374045.1 Limonium bicolor | reverse complement strand
TTGGTGAATTCCCTTTGCGATGAGTCTCGGCGTGGGTAAGGGTACCGTCCTAAGGTTTTGATGCGGAGCTCTAGGTCGTTGAACCACATTCACTTCTGGGAAACTGCTTTGAGCACAAGCTACTGTCTAAAGATAATCCTTTTCTGGTCCTGGCTTAAATAATTTGGAGCCACTGCCGGAGTTTCTTGAGCACTCGAGCTCCAACCCTTCCTTATGAATCCTTTCCTCTAGAATACCGACTTGCCCCATCAACATGTCCAAACTTGGAAAGTACATAAATTTTAGCTCATGGTTGTGTTGTTTTCGCATGTTCTCAATTATCATGCGGATTTGCTCTTGCTCGTCCATTTTGGTAGGCATGGCTGCAGCCTTTCTCCTCCAACGCTTGATGAAGTCAGGCATGGACTCACCGTCTTTCTGTCGAGTTCCTGCCAGATCGATTCTGGTGACCTCGAGGTTCTTAGCATACTCGAAATGATTTAAGAAAGCCTCACAAACTTCCTCGTAGGTTTTGGTATTCATCTTCTTGAGTGAGATACCAACGCTGAGGAGTCTCGTCTAGATAGCGTGCGAAAACTTTAGCTTTTTGCATGTCGTTGAGCCCCAAGATGGACATTTCCCGGTCGAACATAGCCAAATGAATATGTGGATCTAAGGAACCCTTGTACAAACCGAGTGTAGGCAGCTTCAGCTTTGGGGGAAGATCAACTTCGGGATACGACGCCGTGGGAGAAATAATCAAAGCCAGCTGGTTTGTTGGCTTTCTCTATGCGCTCAATCCTTTTAAAAACCCTTTAAACCTCTGCAGCTAGTTGGTTGTCAGGAACATCCTTCCCCACATGTGTTTGAGGATCTTGGGCCCTAACGGAGTCAATCTCGATGTAACTACGGTTAAGATTTTCATCCACAAGCTTTTCCAGAGTGTGCTGATTTGTCCCCTGGAGATTAGCCTTACTCCTCAATTCCTCGACAACGGACTCCAAGACCTTGCACCTTTGCTGCACAGCGGCCAACTGGGCATCCGTGTTGATCGGATTTCCTTCTTCTACCATATTTGGATTCGGGCTTGCCTGTTTCCAAGAAGTCCATTATTAGCTAACAAGAGGAAGTGGGTTGAAAGACACTAAGGTGAGAATGACACTTCACAAGGTAGATCGAAACAAGCTTAGGCTGAAAGCAAGTGGGCCAGGATACCCAGAAAATGAGGTGTTTGGGCTGAAGTATCTTTCAGACTATGAAATGGAATTTGGACTGAAATCTAAACAGATTGTTTTGATTGGGCCTGAGAGGTGACACCTAGATCTAGGGTTTTGGGTTAGGGACATGATAAGAAGTCTACCTAGACTAGAATGAGCCCTTGAGCCGGAATGTGTTTGGGCCTGAAGTAAGGCGCATGAGCTGGAATGGGCCGATCATACAAGCAAATAAGGCCCACACAAATCCAACATGTCCTCACTAGACGTTTAATCAAACCAGGTATGGATCGATCGGAGAGGTGCTTGGGGCATGGGCCCAGGTCACCACAAAGGAATAGGGCTTGCACGCCATTCTCTTTGGGCTTCCCCACTTTTTCACATCACCTGAAGGTGTGCATCTATGGTCAGGTCTTTGACTGACCAAACAATGGGCTAGGTAAGGACACTGCCAGGAAAACGCTTGGGGCTAAAGCCCAGGTATTAAGGGGATGTGGTTAGACGACATCCTCCTCTTTTCCCTCGCTTATTCACATCACCTAAAAGGTGTGAGTCCCTGACAGGGGACCCTCAAACGGGTCTCGGGGTAAAATTTGTTTGCGTGGACCCTCGCTCTCATATGATGCAAAGGTGCATAAATTTAAATTGCACACAAAAGTAAAAAACAATGTAATAAAGCCATAAATAAACCTTTTCGAGTTAAGCCCTCTTTCTTAAAATTAAACAAGTTAAAATTAAACAAGTTAAAATTAAGAGTTTATCCCCAGCAGAGTCGCCAGTCTGTGAGCCTCGATTTTAAACCCTATCCTATGTTGATTAAAGTTGATTAGGATCTAGTCGGGTTTCAGGTCCACTTATAACTTAAGATTAATAACTATGTCATATAACATTAATTATTAAAACCTAAGCTAGCTCACTGGAACATATTATGAGTCGCCACCTAATTTTAACCTAGATCAAATTAGGAAAGGAGATTCGGGTTCGGGGGCTTGATATTCGACTTAATTAGGGTTCAATTACTTTCATTACCCCTAGAAGTCATTTTTCCTCTACTTAGTTTACTTACGGCTTGTTATGAAGTCGTTTAACCTAAATGCGTGAGTTTCTGTTTTTTTTGTGTTTTTTAGCATTTTTGGACAGAAAATAAAAGTGAAAAAATGAAATTGCCTAAACTAGGGTTTCGGAGGCAGAATTAGGTCAAAGTTTGTTTCCGTCCGTGACTACGGACCTAATGTCCGTACCCACGGACCCTAGTTAATCTATGGGGAAGTAAAAGTCAAATTAAACAGAAAACAAAGATTTGAAAAGTCCGGGGCCACGGACAGGATGTCCGTGGGCCCGGACATTGTTTAGAAAAAAACCTAAGTTTTTGAAAAATTAAAATCCCGCCGTCGTCCGTGGGTGTCCGTGGTCCCGGACCATAGGTCCGAGGTCCTGGACCACCCAAGGATAGGGGTTTTATGGTGGTTCCCAAAGGTGTTTCGGCTCAACATTTATGCACGTGTAGCCTGAAAGGTATACAAGACGTTAGTAATTGAAAGACTGCAATTTGAAGTCGAATTATGCACGAAACTTGACGAACAAGTAACAAGGCAGAAGCAAAAGCAATTAGCAATACAGAAGTGTAAAAAGGTTAGTTTGAACCCTAAATTTGACAGAGAGTTAATAAGGTCATGGAGAGTTAGAAAGTAGAATTGTAACCTGTTTTACCTTCGAATTCAAGAGGATTCTTCACGTCGGGATTCTTCGGAGGCTCCGATGGTGCCGGTTCCGGATTGAGTTCGACCCGAGCTTCTGGTTGTTGATTTTTGAGGGTGTTCTTCACGTTTTGGAGGTGGTTTGGTTGATGTTTGATGATTGTTGATGTGGGAGTTGAAAAATGTGTTTAGATGGTGATTTCGGGGGATTTTTGATGTGATTTTGGTGCTTGGATGTGTAAAAACGTGGAGAGAATGAGACGGCTGCCTTTTTGAGAGTCTAGGGTTCTAGAGGTTCTGATTTGATCATGAGATAAGGTTCCTTATATAGGCCTCCTTAAAGATAGAAAAATCCGGTAAAAACCGAGACTTACCGACGTTTTAGCTCAAGGGCTTCCAAAAGTAAAATTTAATTATGAATTTTTACACATGGGTAAAGGATGATATTTCTGATTTTTCTAAAGTGGAATCAATTTTTTGGATATTGGAATATTTTTAAATTCAATTTCTCGTCAGATTCCATCAGAAATTGCTAGAAAATTATTGGAAATTCAAAAAATCAAAATTCCAACGCCATTATGCTTAAAATGTCATCCTCTATCACGGGTTAAAATTTCCAAGCATTTTGAACAGATTTGACCCTTATTTGGAGGAGAGAGAAAGCCATAGGGGGCTTAGGAGCCTTGAAAAATAACAAAATTGCCCTTGGAGATGACTAAGCTGTCCCTAGTACTCTGAAATGTCCCGATCGAACTGGGAATCCTCGCTACTAGCCTATCAGTAGAGACCCTCTTCCGGGGAGGGGGGGGGGATTGAAATTTTGGGTATAACACAATGTGTCCACTATTGCAAATAAAAATCAAAAGTGTGTGTGTGTATAGGGTGGCCGATTTGCCCCTCTCTCTCTCTCTCACTCTCTTAACTTTTCCTTATTTGCTAAAAGACAATCACATAAAGTAGAAGGAAATAGAAAAGGGAGAGTTAGGCACTCTCTCTCCTCTACGCCCTCACTCTCTCATGTACACACCCTCCCTCCTTCTTGAATTTCTTTGTCCCTCTCTCGACAGCCATGGTGGCTTGAAGAAACCCACACAAAACTCACCTTCTCTCCTCTTGTTCAAGCTCAATCCTTGTCCAAATGCAATTAAATTGTACCATTGTCTTCCTCTCATCAATGAGAGTATTTCCGTATTTCCAAAAATCGAAAACAACCTACTTCATCTCCATGGGTGTGCTGCATTTGGAGCTTGAGGACCACCATTAGAAGCACCTTCACCTCCTTGTTATCTTGAGGTAAAAATAATCTTGAAAACTCATCTTTTTCTAGCCTTGTTGGCAAAACGAAAATTCAAACTAAACCCTTGTTGGTGCCTTGTATTCTAGCCGATTTGGCTTTCTCATTGGTGTTGGAATCTTGCTTTGGTTGCTGTCCACCACTCCATCTATCCATTGGAAGGTAATGCTTCATTCTAAACCTTAAACAAGCATAAACCCTAGGTTGGTAAAGATAATTTTCTAAGTAGTTGTGTATGTTGATATGGGCTGTAGCATTGGTGTGTGAACCCCATTGGAATCGAGAACAAGAGAGAGAAAGAAGGAAGAAGGAAGAAGGAAGGAAAGGAAAGGAAAGAAAAACTAGTAAGACAAGGTAATTACTCTTACCTTGAACTAGTTTTGTATTGTGTATTGTAACAGTTTTAAGCATTGAAATGAGTAATGTAATTGGTAATGAGTATGCTATAGTATAATGAGGAAAGGTAATGTAACAGTTTTGAAGTTTTTAAATGATGTTAAAAAAAACTTGGGGAAACATTGGGTATTGAATGTGTATGTGCAGGAATTTTATTGTGTTGTAGTGGAGTTGAAATGTGTATAATGCATTGGATAAACAGGTGTAGGAATGAGCAATTGTGAGCAGAAATAATGTGTGGGTAATGTTAAAAATATAGGGGAGACTATGTCCAAATTTGTCTAGAAACTAAAGGACTTAGTTGTTTAAGAAGAGGAAATAACCTAGGTAGTAACTAGGTGTATTTGGGGAGAGTAAAGGGAGTAGTTTAATACTTTGAAAACAATTATGAAAAGGATTTAAGTAATGAGAAGAACTAGGGTGTAAAGTAATGCATCTCGAATGCTAGGAGTAGCATTAGTTGAGGGAGTATTGGAGGATAGAAGTTAAGGTGAAAATCTGTAGCATAAGAAGGAAAAATAAAATCTGTAGCATTAGTAAAAAGAAAACTAGTATAAGTGTTGGTATGGAATGAAGGAAAGGTGTAAATAAATCTAGGATTGAGTAATGAGATTGGTGAATGAGCTAAGATGATTTAGAGGGTTTAGTGAGTGTGTTAAACATGTGGGGAATGTATTAGTAAAGGTGAGGGAAGCAATGGGAAAGTAAAACACCAAAACAGATTTTAAAACTGAAGTACTGGGCCGGACCGACCTTGGGACCGAACTTGCAAGGTCGGTCGAGCCCTGAATTACAAAGACGGAAACCTACTGGAATGGACCGACCTTGGGACCGGACATGAAACCTACTGGAATGGACCAACCTTGGGACCGGACTTGCAAGGTCGGTCGGCCTGAAATTTTCACGTAATGTAACTCACTGGAATGGACCGACCTTGGGACCGGACTTACAAGGTCAGTCGGGTCTTAAATTTTTGAAACCAGAACTTACTGACTTGGACCAACCTTGGGGACCGGACTTGCAAGGTCGGTCGGGTCTGAACTCGTCAGCGATGAAACTTACTGACTTCGACCAACCTTGGGTCTGACCCGGGTAAGGTCGGTCGAGTCAAAACAAAAAAAATAAAAATAAATATTTTTATTATATGATTATAGTATCATATGTATATATATATGCCTATACACATATAAGCATATATATATATATAGTGGTACACCATTAGTGAAGTAGTAAAGGTAAGAAAGTAAGTATATGAGTAAGAAAGCAAGTTTAAGAAGTAATAAGAAAGAAGGGGTTTTCATAATCAAGTATGGAAGTAAAGAAGTAGTAAGTATACATTGGAAGTATTAATGAAGGAAATAAGTTGGATCAATAATAGATCATTGATCATACAACTTCATGTATGTATAGGAATCAAATAGTTGAACATCGAAGGAACCCGGTAGTACGAATACGATGGTGAACGGTATGATTTCTTCATGCCCTGTATCCTAACTTGGTTACCCCGATTTGTGCTTATGTTATCATTCAAAAAGATAAAGGAAAATTACATCGCCCACCCATTTCGTTTGACGAAATTACACAGCCCACCCACGAGGTTTCAAAAATTACTTTGCCTACCCTTGTGGTTTCCACAATTTTACATCCAGCAACTTTTCTAATATTTGATCAACTTAAAAGATGGTTAAATGATATCCAAATTTGATGAAACTTTATATGGACGATGCTAAGGGTTATTTGTTCAATGCCAAATCCAAAGTTTTTTCAGGTCATATATGACTGTGGGACCCAATGAAACATGATGAGACACGTTTATCGGGTCCCACGGATCATATATGAGCTTAAAAAACGTTGGATTTCACGTTTTACCAAAATATAACACTTTAATATCGTCCATGTAAAGTTTCATCAAATTTGGATATCATTTAACCATCTTTTAAGTTGATCAAATAATAGAAAAGTTGCTGGATGTAAAATTATGGAAACCACATGGGTGGGCAAAGTAATTTTTGAAACCTTGTGGGCGGGCTGTGTAATTTCACCAAACGTCATGGGTGGGCGATGTAATTTTTCCAAAAGATAAATGCACGAATCGGACTTATATTGCACTTAACCGTGTTTGAACTATAATGTTCTTGTTGTATTCTCTTGAACATTTAGTTTGTATAATTCATGAAATATATGAATGAGGATGAGGTGTATGCGTATATGGTGAGTACTTGTGTGGTGTATTGAAGTATGGCATGGAAGTAATGACTTCTACTAATTCCTAACCATCTAACTCCTAACATGAGTATTGAGTAAAATGGAATGAGTAGAAGTCCGATATAGTTTCGGCCACGCGTGAGGATAAGGAAACACTAGAGGTTGAATCCGAATCCTGTCTGTAATCTTTTCCATGGACCAAATCCCTTGAATGGGTAGCATCCTGGATTAGTGGGCCACCCTAAAGCCCGGTGGTGGGATGTAGTAATCCCTGCCCGGAGGTCATACCAACTTGACTTGAGTAGTAAGTAAGAAGAAGTAAAGTATTGTATGTGTATCGGTCTTGACTAGTGTAAGTCATTGACCTTGAGTAAAAGAGTATTGTACACCCGATTAACCCGGGTGTGTAAAGAAGCTAACAAGACTTATGTATGTATTGGAGAAGTATCTTCGTATTGCGGTGAGTATTCAGTAAGTATGAATGGTCGACTTGTATTGCCTTCCTTGTATGCTTGAATGTATGTTGTGAAATGCACGTAATAATGTATTGAGTATGAGCATGTATGTATGTATGTAGTAGTATGTTATGTATGTATGAATGAAACGAACCGCATGTATTCGACCAAATAGTTGGCGTACCCTCGCTAGTACGCGGGGTATGCGGTTATCATATGCAGCGTAAGCTGAGCCCCTTGGGGCACTGTTTTTATCTTACAGGTACCCGCGAGGCGTGATGGTCGAGTAAGGACCGAATTAATTCTTTTGGGATAGTTAGTAGATTGGAACGGTGTACCGAGTTGTACACGACTAAGGCCTTTTTGAGTAGCCGGTGTACTATGGTACATCTTTTTGGATAATGAATTTGTGATTGGTAGGAATGAGTAGATGTATTAAACTCATAATTTTGGGAATAGACTTGGAATGTAATTATATATATTTTGGATACTCGGCAATCAAAGTGTAAGTAAGTATTTGGTATTGTAAGGTAAGTAGTATGTATTCGGTGTATTCTAATCGTCAGACCGTTACTGTAAGTAAGAGTAGCCTTGTTAGTCTTGGATGGCTAACGGCGTTGTATCACCCACCGGGAGTAAGTAAGTATTCCGCTGCGAGTAAGGTAATTATGGGAATGATTACAGGTTAATGAAAGGATTAGCGGTTGGGGTGTTACACTCCCGTACAACATGTATAGGAAATTGTGAAGAAAGTATGAACAATGAACGAACAATACCGATATTAAACCGTAACGGCTTACGCCAACATGTGATGAACACCAGGAAGTTGTAAAAATATCAGTCCACAGTGGACCAAAATTAAGAAGAACAAGTACAGTAACACAGTTACTACAAATACAATTCGCAATAATAAACGCGAATCTATGTAGAAAGCATACACAATTACCCCCCCCCCCCCCTGGGCACTACCTTTACCAAGGGGTGCCATAAGCGATATTGGACGAACAAACGTAAAGATAGGTTCTATGTATATTATTATTGATCATATTGATCATTAGACAAGTTCTAAGTAAAATAATGGCTACCGCCATTGGCGTTCTGCCATGTAAATGATAAGTATTAACATGTGTTAAAGACCTGTCGTTTACTAATGTGACGACTGTCAGTGATAAATGAATGTGTAAATTAAAACAATGGCAAACAGCCTAATCGATATTACAAAACACTCAAACCGAATGCTAAATAGTGCAAGTAAGCAAGTACCTAGTGCACTAATAAAGGGCATGAGCCCAGGAGATCGGGAACACCGACTCTGATTACCTTTCAAGGTATATTACTAAGATAACATTATCTAAGTAAATATGATGAAGTTAAGGGAACTACGGTATATACCGTAAACAACGTGAATAACATGATGATTAACTAACAGGCGCCAAACCGCGCACTTGAAATCTAAATAACAACAGTTACAAGTAACTATCACTAAACAATAAATAACAACAACCTACGAATAAGAGAACTTATGAATCTTAAGAAAATTGACGAACCGTTATCAACAATATACTCAACAGCAAGAGGAGAACAACCATCTTCCATTATTACAGTACGACCCATACCTTTAGGATTAATATAACAAACACCCGCTGAATCAAATGCATGAACCCATATCCATTGGGCAGGGAACCCGAGGAACCTAACATTTCCACGGGAGACCCCCAATACGAACAGGAAGGAGATTGACAACAGAATACTTCACGAACGTGTGATGGACCCTACGAGTCTATAAACGAGTTATGGGACGACCACACTCCACGGGAGCTTGTGGGCTCGACAGACTCATTTCTGAGTTGTCGAGTAAGTAGCAATGTATCAGTACGGTACCCCATACACGTAGACATGTGATGAAAGGAACACTGGGGGTAGTCAACTCCACACGAAGGTCAGAAATGTAAACTCAGACCAGTGTAAACAACCATCGAGAATAAATTAACGAATAAAACCCCAGCTTAATTAACAAAGTGAATGGAACCAACAACCTTGAATGTAAAATGACCAAGCCACAACTCCGCAAAGGAATGGCTAACACACAGTGGATAGAATTGATAGTTAATTAAATGACAAGCAAGAAGACCCAATAAATGGGCGAATGGGAATATAATACACAAAGAGGCTTAATAGCCGTTTAAACTAACAATATGCGGTACTCAAAAGCAACCATTTAATGACTAAAATCATTACCCGTAAAAGGGACAAAGAGAGAATTACTCTCCAAATATAAATATATACAATGATACCAAATGGTATAATAATTATGTATGTCCAAATTAAGGACAGTGGTACGTTCTTAACCAAGAAAAGGTTGAACACAGGTACATCATTATCTATTATACAGTAAAGGCAAAGCTAGTACACTAGCGGATGCCCTGAACTTTAAAGTGAATACCACAATAAATATACAACCGTCTAATTAAATGAAATATGTGCGCGCGAAAGAGACCATTACAAATTACAATATGAATAAATACACTCTCAAACGCAAACGAGTAAACAATCAAGGGACATGTTCCAAAATAAACACTGAGTTCAAAACTATAACTCACTCAGGAACTCATAAATAATGAATACAATTACAATCCTTGTAAACAATGTGAGAATACAATGATATAAATATATCAGAGGAAAATACCTCAACTGCCAAAACATACTCCACGGGATGTTACACAATGCAGAACACAAATGTAATTATAATAGTGGATTCCCTTAATAAATGGGATAAACCATACAATGAATGTTGCGAAACCGCCACACGGGAAGCACTATATACCAACGTGAAATACATAACAAATATTACAAACAAATATTTCACTCCGGAACAAACACCGAGAGACACAGGATTACAAAAAATTATTATCCTCGTGCAGTTATAACCATATGTCTTGAACAAACAATAGAAACTAGTGCAAAACGCCACTGAGCACAAATAATAATTAACATCATACTTCATCTCAACATTATCCCAACGAGTAAAGATAATACCGACTTGAATTATATTGCGCACTAGCGATCCATATATCGACATACGATTTCGATCCAGTCGTGTGCACATACAACTAATGTCACCGCACCGACTGAGATACCTTTGTTCCAATTAACAAAGACCGTGAATGACACCGTCATAACGAAATGACGTCAGTAATAAACTGCCACCAATAAACTATCTAAGATAACAATGGAACGAAGGGCATATTAGCCCATATCCATGGGTCTGCACCTCAATACGGAGCGAGTGGGCCCAATAGATTGTGATTGAGATGACGCACTAAGTACTCCATGCCTTTGGTTGGAAATGTATGCGCCTCACCTTTCTTATAACCTCTTTTAAAATCGAATGTCTAAAAATCAACCCGTCTCTCAATATGGGAATTTCATGAGACCCAAGTATCCAGCGCTCTTTGGTTAGCGGCTGTTGTATACTTGTGGGGTATGGGGGCGTAACCCTTTTTAAGGGGGGTAGAGCCTCTTGGCTGTGCACAAGTGTGCACTAGTTTTTGTGTTTTTGTATGCGGGGGATACACTGTTTTGTTGGTTGTCTATGCACATTGCACACCTGTGTTTGTTTGTGTACACGTATGTAAGTATCCTATGAGATACTCAGTTGTGTTTGTATATATGAACTTGTTGGATGATGTATATGTGTATACTCTCTTATGAATTCAGTTTATGTTGTATCGTTTAGATACCGAACATATAGATACTGATTGAATCATAGAGATGGAACGTGGAATGTTGAATGTTATGGACACCTCGGGGAGGTTGTCTAGATGGTTAGAACTGATAGGAAACGATGGTGTTGATGGATCACCTACATCCATATATTTGAATTAACGCCACACTTGAGGGCTATGTGCAATATGATCACAACACTTATGCGTGAATGCTACATCACATAGATGTACATTATGGGAATCATGGGTAGATATATATCATATACCTATTTAAGAAAGACGACTTCGGGACAAAGTCTTTTTAGGGGGGTAGACTGAAATACCCCTAATTAATTAAACATTGATTAAATATTTAATCAATTAAATTAAGGCCTTAACATGCCTTAAAATCAATTTGAAAATAACAATGGTCAACATAAAGCAAATATTGCACCCTTTGACCATTTAGGGTAAATATATACCCAAATGAACTCCTTAGGACCTAAAATTTTGTCATAGCATTATAACACATAAATGAACGTAATAAAATTATTTGAAGACACTCCAACACAAATAACAAGCATTAACATGCTTAAAAGTCACTTAGAGCAAAATGTGCTCTAAACAAGTTTTAAAGGTCATATGACCTCCGTTTGATTCAAAAAAAAATAAGTTTACCAATCATTTAAGGAATTTAATTAATCAATTAACAAAGAAAACCAATCTCAAAAACAAGTTTTAACACAAAATGTGCACTAAGCTTCCTTAAAGCACATTTTTGTGAGATTGTCTTCAAAATGAGTTTTGTTTGATTTTATGGCCTTGAATACCCTTAAATATACTTATGTGACATAATGTACCACATTAGAATGCCTAATTCAAAGTTTTCAAAAAAAAAAAATCAAAAATATGTGCCTTGGTTATGAATAGTACCCAAAATAGCACTTATTTTCCTAATCTAGTCAAGGGTCAACACTTCTCCCTTGACCTTGACCAAACACCACCGTATATTAACCACTCTCTTCTCATCTAATTTCCGGCTACATATATATATTATGACTCATCAAATTGCCTTTATTAAAGGTAGATAACTACCACTTTACAACATAAGCTAATATATCTTATTTTTTCACTGAAACTATATTACTTCCACCGCATGGTTATGTTATCCTTATCCATTTGCAGTCTTAAAAGACCTGCCAAGAGTCATCAAATATATATCATAAATATGAGTCTATTACATAACTACACTTGATATATAGCATAGTCAATCAAACGGTTCCCACCTTGTTTCCTACCTACCCAGCCGTCAGCCTTTAAGGCTTTCCCCATGTTTAAGAAACCCACAAAAATATCTAACTATGAGTCATACTTTACTATTGACAAAATATGACTCATCCCCCTTATAAGCTAGAATTTCTTCTTTCCTTCATTATTCTCTTCTCTGCCGTAAACTCCAGCTCCAAACCCTCTTCTTGTTGCTTCTCCATAACCGAGAGCAGGCTTCAACTTCAAGGACCAACTCCATGATCCATGGGTAAGCTCCTTATGCATGATTATACTCCTTTTCTTCATTTCCTTCTCCTCTTTCCATTAAGCTCATCCACTCCCATTTTCTTCCAGCATTTTGAGGTGAGTTGGAGCTAGGAGGTAGAGGTCCTTACGGTGGGAAAAATCAGCAGAAGAAGGGAAGTTTATTTAAGGGATATTTAAGGTATTAAACTAGCTTTAGACATGACTTTCAGCTCCCTCTTGGTTCTGATTTCTTTCTTGTTCTTTTTACTCATTCCTACCGTTTATAGATATTCATTCAGTGGAGGAACTAACCTCATGAAGTTCCAGCTCAAGTGGGGCAAATAAATGCCTTAAAGATCTTTTATACCAAGGTAAAAACTAGAGTTTCTCACCTTGTTGTGTACCGTTGCATACTCCTGCATGAATGGAGATTTAATACTTGTTTTTGTCTCCTAAAATTAGGCGGTAACAACCCCTTACCAACCCTAAGAAACCAAGGTAAATATCATGCCATTATTAAGCTTAAACTAACCTTAATGACTCCTATATTATGTGGCTGATATATGTCCTTTTTCCATGCGTGAACTGCTGGTGAAAACACCTTGGAGTCTTGGGAAAATTCCTGCACAAACCCTAGGAAACAAATCCACATATTAAGCTTGGAAAAGTGAGTGTTTTACTCCTTAATGTTGTTTATATACTAAACTTATGTGTTAATTATGTTTGAAAACTAATTTAAGAATTTTATAAAATTAGCCGTGAGCATTTGGATACTTTGGCTGTTTTGATTTGCTTGGAAACTATGTAAGTACACTTAACCTAGTATACTATATAGTTTTTATGTTATTGAAGCCAAAAAATAAAGTCGTGAGTTATGGAAATTAAAATAGCTTAACTATGCATTATAATGTTTTATAACATTTTTAGTTGATAATATAAGGTTTAGATGGCAAGTAATGTCATAGGAAATAAATAAATAATTTTAGAAAGCATTAAAGAAATTTTTAACCTAAGCCGTAAACCATATAGTGTATTTATGGCATTTATGTGTAAATTTATTCTATGTTAAATTATTGTAATAAGGCCATGCATTTTTTTAGGCCATTTAATTATTGTTATATTAAGTTTTAAATGAATTTAGAGTAAAAATAAATACTACCGTAAGGTTTAGGGGTTTTAAGTAATTAAAAATAAAATTAGGGGCTAAATATGGAATATAGCCAAAAACTATGTATTAAAAGCTTATTTTATAAATTTTATAAAGCTTATTAAAATTTGGGGGCAAAAATGTAATTTTAGGAAAGTTGGGGAAAAAACCGTAATAAAGAGAACTTGTGATCAAAATGATGGTCAATGGGTCAACAAGGATCATATTAGGTGCCTTGACCAAATTAAAAGATATAAATAATTAAACTATGGTTTTATAGTGTTATCATAAGTTAAATATTGAGTTTATAAAATTTATGGGGTGCATGTGCAAATTACCGAAAAAGAGGGGCCAAGATTGTTAATATTATAGTTTATATCATTAATATAAAGTTTGTGAATTTTTGGAATTATATAAATGACTATATTGGTAAAAGTGTATAATATATAGTTTTTGTGACATATAGAAAGTATATTATATACAGTGTTGCTAATGTGTAAATAAAAGAAATTTGGGGCGGAAAACAGAAATTAAAAACCGCAAGGAGCTGTTTGAAATAAAACAATGTAATGCTATAGGTTATACAAATAATAAATATTAAAACCATATGATATAACACATATATACAATGTATGATAATATATGTGGTCATTGTGTAAATAAAGGAAATATGGTTGCTGGAAAAATTAAACCAAACAGACCTAGGGTCTGTTCGGTAATATGGAGAAAATAACATATGAAAACCATATGTTATAATTATTATAATGTTGGAATGATATAATATATGTTATGTAAAAATATTATAAGATTTGTGGTAAAAGTGTAAATTTGAAAAGTGGAAAATAAAAACAAAACAGACCCTAAGGTGTGTTTGGTGTTTTTGGAATTTTGAAACCATATAATATACATACTATAAGGTTTAAACATTATAGTATATGCATGGTAAATATGGTACTCCCTCCTATTCAAAATAACTGTCGTTTTAGAGATGAATCTGGACAAATTTGAGTCTAAATACATCTCTAAAACAACAGATATTTTGAATAGGAGGGAGTATATTATACAATAAGTGGTGAAATTGTAATAATTAGAAAGTGTGGGATTTGAAAAGAAAATGAAACATAAATTATATGCCTTGTCGGCAATTATAAAAAAAATGTGTTATAAAACTATAGATTATATCTTGTTACAAAGTTTTGATGTTATAAATAAGATATTAAAAACATGGTATAAGTTATGAGGTTATATTGTAATTAATGAAAACTATGGGAACAAAGAAACAATAAGTGAAAAATATATATGCCTTGCGGCAATTAATTATAGTTTTTTTAAAAACTATATATTATAATGTTAATGAGATATAAAATATCATATCATATAGTATAAGATATAAGTGTAACATTGTATGATTTTATGTGGTCAAAACATAGTTTATAAAACTATATGCTAAAATCGCATGAGTAAACATGCTCGAATGAATTTATAAACTATGGTTTACAATGATATAAATACTAAAGATATTATATAGTATTAATGTGGCTAAATGAAATAATTGTCATTAATAATATTCACATGAAATAATGTGGCAATTAATGGAAAAATGGAATTTATTAACTAAGGTTAGTATTAAAATAAACCTTAGGAAATTATAATACATGTAATGAAATGTTACATAATATTAAGATAAGGTTCTTAATATGAATTGTATAAAATAATGCAACAAATGGAAATAATCATCTTGCATAAGATATGTGTGTTGTATAACGAGTGTGATGCATGTATGTGTGTGTATGTATTTGTGTTTATGTATGTGATGTGTATCTGTTTAAATTCCTGCATCATTAATTGTGCACGGACGTCCCTCGGGACTAATACTACGTCGACTATAGATCGACTTATATAAAACACATATACGTTTAATGTGATGTGTTTGCTGTTGACTGATTCAATGCACCTAATACTATGATGGTAAATATGTATACTAACCTAAGAAAAATACTTATGTAACACCCCTACCGCAAATACTGTCATTACTGTCCAATCTCCTTATACATCCAGACTCACGCAGCGGATACTTACATACTCAACGGTGGGTGATACAACGCCGTTAGCCTCCCACGTGACTAACAAGACTGCTACTACTACATACAGCATCGGTCTGATGGACCGGAATATCCGAGTGTTACACAATTAACAATCTTCACTACAATTACCAATCAAGTGCTACAACTTCCAATCAATACAATACTCCATTACCATATCATACAATACAACATACATACACCGAGTTTACTATGATCCTTATACAAATATAATACCTCTTCCAAGTTCATACGTACTCCTTATGGGTCTACATCTACCCATTCTCACAACTACGTACAAGGCTCCAAGCCTTTTACGATTTACTACTAACTACAATTCATCCTAACTATCCGAGTGTTGCCATCGGTCTCTTACCTTGTCCAAATCCGCTTCGAGTACCTACACACTAAAAACGTTCCCCCTAGGGGGTCAGCTTACGCTGAATATGACTTCCGCATACCCCGCGTACTAGCGAGGGTATGCCAACCACATGGTCGAATACATGCAATTCATTTTATTCAAACATACATGCATACATGCTCTTATACACAATAATACTACAAGACTTTACGCAAGAAATACATTCATACACTTCATTACATACAAGGAATACAATTTAAGCCATCCAATACATACTTACCTTACTCTGAAATACACATACCCATTACATACACCATACATACTCAATACACCGTACTTGTTAGCTTCATTGGTCCACCCGGGTTAATCGGGTGAAGATTATCTTTTACTCGGGGTCAATGACTTACACCAGCCAAGACCATTACACATACAATACTATTACTTTACTTTACTACTTACTCAAGTCAAGTCGTCGGGACCTCCGGGCAGGGACTACACACGTCCCACCACCGGGCTTACTTGGTTCACCAATCCAGGATGCTACCCATTTAAGGGGTTTGGGCCGTGGACCAGTTAAAGAACCAGGAATCAGATCCAACCTCTTGTGTCTCCTCATCCTCACGCGTGGCCGAAACTATATCGGACTTTTACTCATTCATACAAGATACAAATTCACTTCATCATCATTCATACATTTCATGAATTATACAAACTAGTGTTCAAGACACTGTACATCAAGAACAACTAAGCAAGCACAAGTAAGTGCAATATAGTCCGATTCATGCATTTATCTTATTTAGGTGATCAAATAAGCACACAAATCGGGGTAACCAGGTTAGGATACAGAGCATGAAGAAAACATACCTTTTTTCTGCAATTGACTTACCGGGTGTCTCCTTGTTCCTCAGTCCTTATTTGTTCCTCGAGTCCTATCCTTGAACCTCGGCTACATGCCAAATGGTTCAATCAATACTACATATTACAATACATGCGTAATTACTACTCTCATACTTACCCCGTTGTCCCGTCGTTTCGGTTTATCTTAATGTTTATAAACTTGCAATTTCCTTAATTACTCCTGATACTTGTTCATGGCCTTAATGACCTTTAACACCATTAATTAAGTCTTACTTATCTATACTATTATTACCATTCACTTCCTTACCTTAATACCCATTTAATAAGCTTAATTTTAAATTTTTTGGTTGGTCCGGGACCTTGTCCGGGTCTTAAGTCCCGCATCAACACTTGGTCACTACTCTCGGTTCATTCTGGTGCCTGGTCCGGGTCCTTGTACATGGGTCAAGTCCCGAACCAGTAGGTATGTCCAGTCTCGAATGGTTTTTAATTCTGGTCCGGTACCTTATACATAAGGCAAGTCCCGGACCAGGACATGGGCAAACTCTCGGTCATTTTTCAAGGGGTGGTCCGGGTCCTTGTATGGGACTTAAGCTCCGGACCACCCACTGTCCTTTACTCTCGGTGTGTTTTTGTATACTGGTCCGGGACTAAGTCCTGGACTAAGGTCCCGGACCTTGCTAGATTTCTACACTTTTTAAATTTCTCTTAATCTGTTACTACATCCCAAACTTTGCCTAATTAATTCCCCAGTGTTCCTACACTTAGTCCCACATATTTTAGCACCTAATTAAGCTTCTAAACATGCTTAAACCCCTTACTAACTTCTTACTTCTTTTCATACTCATTCACACACAAATTCTCTACATTTTCCTTTCAACACTTACATCTTTTTCCTTAGTTGTGTTTTGCTACAGATTTTGGTTCTTATTTCCTCCATAGATAATTTCATCTCCTAATGTCATTTCCAAGGCCTACAATGCATTATCTCAACTCTTCAAGTTCGATACACATTTTACTAGATCTTGCACATAAACTCTCCTAGTTTCCCCAATACATTTCCACCCTTCTTGCTACAGATTTTACATCCTTTCATCTTGTGATACTCCGTATTTTCGTTTTTCAGATTTCGTTACATAACATTCTGGTTTGTGATATTAATTATGTTTTGTGGTGCCGTGTTTAGTAATTGGGACGTCGGAGGCAATTAATTAAAAGACGGGGGCAAGGAGGTCGTTTCCCCTCTTTTATTTTGGTGAGACTTATTAAGGAAAGATAAGTCATTATTCTATTTCTTTTCACTTCACGATCAGTCTGCAAACCGCTCGTTCTTCTTCCCGACAGTTTCTGCGCTCTCTTCTTCTCCCTTGGGTGCCTCTGAAATTCTGGTGTGAATTGCTGCTGCTTTGGGATCGTGTGCTTCCCTGTTGTCGTTGTTGTCCTTCTTCAGTAAATCAGGTTTGGTTTTCCTTTCGATTCCGATGGTTTTCGCTTCTGTTTTGAGAGAGCAGTTTTCTGATTTTGGGGTCTCTTCTCTGCGAATTCAGTGGTGCTTGTGCGTCTTCTCTGCTGCGTTTGTTCGCCGGGTTGCTGGCATCGTTGGGATCGCTTCTGCTCTGCAATTCGAAGTAAGTGGGGGATGGAATCGGGGTAGTTTGCTCACCCTCGGGGATGGATTTTGATTTCGTTTTCTGTTTTGTGAATGGTGTTGCTTTGTGTGTTTCTTCTTGATTTTGTGTTGTTCATCGCGTGGCTAAACCCCCGAGGGTACTGATTTACCATTCCGTGGATTTGGGTGAGTTTGGTGTTGATTTTGGTTGGATTCTGCGCGTTTGTTCGCTCTGTATTTCGTCAGTTTCGCGCTGTCCGGACATCTGTCCGAACTTGGAAGTTCGGACAGTGCATCGGGCGCGTTTTGTTTTTGAAGGTTTTGAAGTGTCCGAACTTCGGTCCGAACTTCAAAGTTCGGACCAGACGCGAGGATGAATTTTTCGTAAAAGTTTCGACGTGTGTCCGAACTTGCAAGGTCGGACGTAAGTTCGGACACTAAGATGATTCTGGCTTTCAACTCTCGACTTACGTCCGAACTTCGATGTTCGGACGTAAGTTCGGACATTTGTATCTCCGCGACCTCTGATTCTCGGCCTCTGTCCGAACTTGCAAGGTCGGACGCAAGTTCGGACATGCCACTGTTTTGAGCATAACTTCTCCGTTTTAGCTCCGTTTTGAGTTCCGTTTGCGGGGTTGGATTCCCCTATCTGTGTACAAGCTTCCTATGCTGTTTATATGCATTTTTGCGCTTAAGATCTGTTTTGGTGAGCTTTTGGTTTTGGGACCTAGTTACTTTGCTTCTGAGCCTTGGATAGTCGGGTCGGGCTGTCCCGTAGCATGCTGCGCAGGAATTCCTTCTGTTTTATTCCTTAGGGTCTCCCTTGGGATGTTATTTGAGACCGACGGGTCTGTTAGCTGTCTCTACGGCTTCTGTTGTGGGATCCTCGGATCCATAGGACCTTATGGGTGTCCTTCTGTTGTGTTAGCTTGTTTCTAGTGTCCCATCTTCTGTTCTGTTCTGAAGGTCCGACTGTGTTTTGAAGTGTTATGCCGTTCTGCTCTGCTTCTGTTTTGTGGTTTCATTCGGTCTGTTTTATTGACTCCGCTATCCTCTCTGTTTATAAGTATTCTTCTGCTTCTGTTTTGAGTAGGCTTCCTTAGGAAGTCTTCTGCTTGCTGGGCTGTTAGCTCACCCCTTTACTTTGTTGCAGATTGAGCTCGTGGGATCTTCTCTCCTCGTCCCCTTCTGGAGCTTGTTTATTTTATGTGCCTTTAGACTTTGTTTTTTGCGCTTGGACGCTTTAGTACTTTGTGTAGCCTTTGGGCCTTTCGCTTTGTATTTGACTTGTAAGCCTTTGGATCTTGTAAACTCTTTTGGAATTTATTCAAGTTTCGTATTCGGTTTTGGGTTTCGTTTGCTTAGAGCCTTGCGACGTTAGGTAGTAGACTCGCGGCGTGTAACGGCCCTAACTCCTAGGCCGGTTTGGGGTCGTTACATTTAGTGGTATCAGAGCCAGGTTGCTCGTTCTTTGGTGTCTGTGGGGTTTTGACTGCATGTGTGGGTGTTGAAAGGTCTGCTGTTTGCTGCTTGTTGGTTTCTGATAAATTTTGATGTTGTATCTTCAGTATGCCTCCCCGACGTTCAGGACGTGGTGCAGCTGCAGGCGATGCTCCCCAGGGGGACATTGCAGAGATTGTGCAGCAGGTGGTGACCCAGGTGCTGCAGACTGTAGGGGCCACTGCTGGTCAGGCGGCAGGAGCCGGTAACGCGGGGGGCAATAAGTGAAGGCGCTTCAGGAGTTTCTGAAGCTGAAGCCACCTTCCTTTGATGCTAGTGGCGACCCACAGGAGGCGAGCCACTGGATCACTGCCATTGAGGACCTTCTGCGGGTCATGGGATGTGAGGAGGATCAGAAAGTCGGATTTGCTACCTTCATGTTTCAGTCGGAGGCGAAGGAGTGGTGGAAGTCGGTCGAAGGGAAGTACCCCCACCCATGGACATGGGAGCAGTTCAGGGGCTGCTTCAATCAGCAGTTCTATCCCGATGTCTTCAGGGATCAGAAGATTGTAGAGTATGGGAGGCTTCGCCAGACGAAGGAGATGTCGTGGACGAGTACGTGTGAAGTTTATTTCCCTTTCGAAGTTTGTGCCTGAGCCGATGATAACCGGAAGGCTAGAAGTTTGAGGCTGGTTTGAGGGGTGACATTCGAGCTGCTGTGGCACCTTTTCGCCACAACTTTCCGGGATGTGGCCGATGTGGCGTTGGTGGTGGAGTCTGAGCTGCAGGCTAGGCAGCGGTATGAGAAGAGGGACCAGAGGCCCGATAAGGGCAAGGACCAGAAGAGGAAGGGTCGCGTGGAGGAGCCCGAGAGGCGTGAGCAGACTTCTTCTCAGAAGAAGAAGTATAGAGGAGACCGGGGTTCTTCTTCATCAGCATCCCCTGCTGTGGAGAAGTGTGCCGAGTGTGACCGTTTCCATCCTGGGCGGGAGTGCTACAGGAAGTCCGGGGCGTGCTTCAAGTGTGGTTCGCTAGACCATCGCATTGCCCAGTGTCCACAGGCTAGAGGTGGAGGTAGCAGTGGCGGTTCTGAGGGCCGAGGAGCTGGTTCAGGGTCCGGGCAGAAGACTGAGCAGAAGAAGCCCCAGACCCAGGCTCGTGTGTACGCTCTAGCTGGTGAGCGAGACCGCGACTCAGGCCGTTGTGTCAGGTATTCTTCAGATCTCTTCTCAGCCAGTTTTCTGCTTGTTTGATTCAGGAGCTACCCACTCCTTTGTGTCTGCTGATTTAGTGGGTAGTCTCGGGTTGTCTGCTGTGCCTTGTGATGTGGATTTGTGTATTTCTAGCCCGCTGAGTGGCGTACCTGCTTGTGTACTGGATTCTGTGTGTAAGTCGGTTCCGGTAGTGATTATGGATAGGAACTTGTCTGCTGATTTGATCCCTATGCGTATGTCTTGCTTCGATGTGATTTTGGGCATGGACTGGCTAGCAGAGCACCATGCCCAGATAGATTGTGCAGCTAGGAGAGTTGTGTTTGATAGACCGGGTGAGACCCGTTTTGCTTTTGTGGGGAATTCCATTCCTTGTGCTCCTGTGTTGGTGTCCGCTATGCAGGCAGTCCGTTCCTTGAGGAAGGGCTGCCAGGGGTTTCTCTGCTTTGTACCTGAGGTTAAGGAGGGATCCCGGTTGGAGGAGATCCCCATTGTGTGTGAGTTCCCTGAGGTGTTCCAGGACGATGTGCCAGGACTACCACCTGATCGTGAGGTGGAGTTTTCTATTGAGTTAGCGCCAGGGACTCAGCCTATCTCTAAGGCTCCCTATCGCATGAGTCCGGCAGAGCTTAAGGAGCTGAAGGTGCAGCTGCAGGATCTTCTGGATAAGGGCTTCATTCGCCCTAGTGTGTCTCCATGGGGAGCACCGGTGTTGTTTGTGAAGAAGAAGGATGGCTCCTTCAGATTGTGCATTGACTACAGGGAATTGAATAAGGTTACCATCAAGAATCGGTATCCTCTTCCCCGCATTGATGATCTCTTTGACCAGTTAGCAGGGGCGACAGTCTTCTCGAAGATCGACTTGCGTTCTGGATATCATCAGCTGAAGATTAAGGCCGAGGATGTGTCTAAGTCTGCATTTAGGACCCGGTATGGGCATTACGAGTTCTTAGTCATGCCTTTTGGTTTGACCAATGCCCCGTCGTTCTTCATGGATATGATGAACAGAGTCTTCAAACCTTTCTTGGATTCTTTTGTAGTTGTGTTTATTGACGACATCTTGGTGTACTCCAAGAGTGTGAGGATCATGAGGAGCATCTGAGGATGGTTCTACAGACGTTGAAGGAGAAGGAGTTGTATGCTAAATTGAAGAAGTGTGAGTTTTGGTTGGATAGAGTGGTGTTTCTTGGCCACGTGGTTTCGAAGGATGGCATATCAGTGGACCCAGAGAAGATTAAGGCAGTTATGGAGTGGGCGAAGCCCACCGGTGTGTCTGAGGTGCGCAGTTTTCTGGGATTGGCTGGGTATTATAGGAAGTTCGTGGAGGGCTTTTCTAAGATTGTATCTCCCTTGACTCGTCTTCTTAGGAAGGATGTCAAGTTTGACTGGAGTGAGGCGTGCCAGGAGAGCTTCCAGGAGTTGAAGAAAAGGTTGACTTCGGCTCCGATTTTGACGTTGCCTTCTGGGACAGAGGGCTTCGAGGTGTTCTGTGACGCTTCCCACAGAGGGTTGGGGTGTGTTCTGATGCAGCAGGGAAAGGTGGTAGCGTATGGGTCACGACAGTTGAAGCCGTATGAGAAGAATTACCCTACCCATGACTTGGAGCTAGCTGCTGTGGTCTTCGCTCTGAAGATCTGGCGGCACTATTTGTATGGGGTGACGTGTAAGGTCTACACGGATCACAAGAGTCTCAAATATCTGTTCACGCAGAAGGAGTTGAATTTAGACAGCGGCGCTGGTTGGAGCTCCTTATTCTGTGCACCCAGGAGGGGTGAAGATGTACCGGGACCTCAGAGAGTCCTTTTGGTGGGCGAACATGAAGAGGGAGATTTCCGATTTTGTGGCTCGTTGCCAAACCTGTCAGCAGGTGAAGGCTGAGCATCAGCGACCTGCGGGTCTTTTGCAGCCTCTTCCCGTTCCTGAGTGGAAATGGGAGAGTGTTGGCATGGATTTTATTGTGGGGTTGCCTAGGACATCTTCTGGGTATGATCGCTGTGGGTGATTGTGGACCGGTTGACGAAGTCAGCTCACTTCTTGCCTGTGAGGAAGACCTTCAGCCTGGAGCGCCTGGCTCGGCTGTATATTGATGAGATTGTGAGGTTGCACGGTGTGCCGGCGACGATCGTTTCGGACAGAGATCCGAGATTTGTATCTCGCTTCTGGCGAGCCTGCATAAGGCGTTAGGGACGAATTTGGCTTTCAGTTCGGCTTATCATCCTCAGACCGATGGGCAGACGGAGAGGACGAATCAATTTTGGAGGACATGTTGAGGGCTTGTGTGCTCGACTTCGGGGGCAGCTGGGATCAGCATGTGACTTTGATTGAGTTCGCCTACAATAATAGTTTCCAATCGAGCATTGGGATGGCTCCATATGAGGTTGTATGGTAGGCGCTGTAGGTCTCCTATTTGTTGGGATGACCTGCGGGAGAGGGCAATTGTAGGTCCTGAGTTGGTGCAGGGAGCTGTGGACAAAGTCAAGACTATCAGGGAGCGTTTGTTGGTTGCCCAGAGCCGGCAGAAGAGTTATGCAGATCAGAGCCGTCCGCTTGAGTTTCAGGTGGGAGACCACGTGTATCTAAAGATCTCTCCAGTTCGGGGTGTGGTTCGTTTTGGGAAGCGAGGCAAGCTGAGCCTCGGTTCGTAGGGCCTTTTGAGGTGCTTGGGAAGGTTGGGCCGGTGGCCTACAGATTGGCATTGCCACCAGCTCTAGCAGGAGTGCATGACGTGTTCCAGTGTCGATGCTCAGGAAGTATCTACATGATCCTTCGCATGTGATTGACTATGGTCAGCTTCGACTCAGAGATGATTTCACCTATGAGGCAGTTCCGGTTCGTATTTTAGCTCGGGATGTTCGTCGGCTTCGTAGCAAGACACTGCCTATGGTTAAGGTGCAGTGGTCTGATCAGTCCGAGCGTGAGGCGACGTGGGAACTCGAGGAGGAGTTGCGTGCTAAGTTTCCGTCCCTTTTCGAGCAGCGAGGTATGTTGAATTTCGAGGACGAAATTCCTTTTAAGGGGGGAGTGATGTGATACTCCGTATTTTCGTTTTTCAGATTTCGTTACATAACATTCTGGTTTGTGATATTAATTATGTTTTGTGGTGCCGTGTTTAGTAATTGGGACGTCGGAGGCAATTAATTAAAAGACGGGGGCAAGGAGGTCGTTTCCCCTCTTTATTTTGGTGAGACTTATTAAGGAAAGATAAGTCATTATTCTATTTCTTTTCACTTCACGATCAGTCTGCAAACCGCTCGTTCTTCTTCCCGACAGTTTCTGCGCTCTCCTTCTCCCTTGGGTGCTTCTGAAATTCTGGTGTGAATTGCTGCTGCTTTGGGATCGTGTGCTTCCCTGTTGTCGTTGTTGTCCTTCTTCAGTAAATCAGGTTTGGTTTTCCTTTCGATTCCGATGGTTTTCGCTTCTGTTTTGAGAGAGCAGTTTTCTGATTTTGGGGTCTCTTCTCTGCGAATTCAGTGGTGCTTGTGCGTCTTCTCTGCTGCGTTTGTTCGCCGGGTTGCTGGCATCGTTGGGATCGCTTCTGCTCTGCAATTCGAAGTAAGTGGGGGATGGAATCGGGGTAGTTTGCTCACCCTCGGGGATGGATTTTGATTTCGTTTTCTGTTTTGTGAATGGTGTTGCTTTGTGTGTTTCTTCTTGATTTTGTGTTGTTCATCGCGTGGCTAAACCCCCGAGGGTACTGATTTACCATTCCGTGGATTTGGGTGAGTTTGGTGTTGATTTTGGTTGGATTTCTGCGCGTTTGTTCGCTCTGTATTTCGTCAGTTTCGCGCTGTCCGAACATCTGTCCGAACTTGGAAGTTCGGACAGTGCATCGGGCGCGTTTTTTTTTTAAGTTTTGAAGGTCCGAACTTCGGTCCGAACTTCAAAGTTCGGACCAGACGCGAGGATGAATTTTTCGTAAAAGTTTCGACGTGTGTCCGAACTTGCAAGGTCGGACGCAAGTTCGGACACTAAGATGATTCTGGCTTTCAACTCTCGACTTACGTCCGAACTTCGATGTTCGGACGTAAGTTCGGACATTTGTATCTCCGCGACCTCTGATTCTCGGCCTCTGTCCGAACTTGCAAGGTCGGACGCAAGTTCGGACATGCCACTGTTTTGAGCATAACTTCTCCGTTTTAGCTCCGTTTTGAGTTCCGTTTGCGGGGTTGGATTCCCCTATCTGTGTACAAGCTTCCTATGCTGTTTATATGCATTTTTATGCGCTTAAGATCTGTTTTGGTGAGCTTTTGGTTTTGGGACCTAGTTACTTTGCTTCTGAGCCTTGGATAGTCGGGTCGGGCTGTCCCGTAGCATGCTGCGCAGGAATTCCTTCTGTTTATATTCCTTAGGGTCTCCCTTGGGATGTTATTTGACCGACGGGTCTGTTAGCTGTCTCTACGGCTTCTGTTGTGGGATCCTCGGATCCATAGGACCTTATGGGTGTCCTTCTGTTGTGTTAGCTTGTTTCTAGTGTCCCATTCTTCTGTTCTGTTCTGAAGGTCCGACTGTGTTTTGAAGTGTTATGCCGTTCTGCTCTGCTTCTGTTTTGTGGTTTCATTCGGTCTGTTTTATTGACTCCGCTATCCTCTCTGTTTATAAGTATTCTTCTGCTTCTGTTTTGAGTAGGCTTCCTTGAGGAAGTCTTCTGCTTGCTGGGCTGTTTAGCTCACCCCTTTACTTTGTTGCAGATTGAGCTCGTGGGATCTTCTCTCCTCGTCCCCTTCTGGAGCTTGTTTATTTTTATGTGCCTTTAGACTTTTTTTTTGCGCTTTGGACGCTTTAGTACTTTGTGTAGCCTTTGGGCCTTTCGCTTTGTATTTGACTTGTAAGCCTTTGGATCTTGTAAACTCTTTTGGATTTATTCAAGTTTCGTATTCGGTTTTGGGTTTCGTTTGCTTAGAGCCTTGCGACGTTAGGTAGTAGACTCGCGGCGTGTAACGGCCCTAACTCCTAGGCCGGTTTGGGGGGTCGTTACATTTAGTGGTATCAGAGCCAGGTTGCTCGTTCTTTGGTGTCTGTGGGGTTTTGTATGGTGGGTGTTGAAAGGTCTGCTGTTTGCTGCTTGTTGGTTTCTGATAAATTTTGATGTTGTATCTTCAGTATGCCTCCCCGACGTTCAGGACGTGGTGCAGCTGCAGGCGATGCTCCCCAGGGGGACATTGCAGAGATTGTGCAGCAGGTGGTGACCCAGGTGCTGCAGACTGTAGGGGCCACTGCTGGTCAGGCGGCAGGAGCCGGTAACGCGGGGGGCAATAATGAAGGCGCTTCAGGAGTTTCTGAAGCTGAAGCCACCTTCTTTGATGCTAGTGGCGACCCACAGGAGGCGAGCCACTGGATCACTGCCATTGAGGACCTTCTGCGGGTCATGGGATGTGAGGAGGATCAGAAAGTCGGATTTGCTACCTTCATGTTTCAGTCGGAGGCGAAGGAGTGGTGGAAGACGGTCGAAGGGAAGTACCCCCACCCATGGACATGGGAGCAGTTCAGGGGCTGCTTCAATCAGCAGTTCTATCCCGATGTCTTCAGGGATCAGAAGATTGTAGAGTATGGGAGGCTTCGCCAGACGAAGGAGATGTCAGTGGACGAGTGACTGTGAAGTTTATTTCCCTTTCGAAGTTTGTGCCTGAGCCGATGATAACCGGAAGGCTAGGAAGTTTGAGGCTGGTTGAGGGGTGACATTCGAGCTGCTGTGGCACCTTTTCGCCACAAGACTTTCAGGGATGTGGCCGATGTGGCGTTGGTGGTGGAGTCTGAGCTGCAGGCTAGGCAGCGGTATGAGAAGAGGGACCAGAGGCCCGATAAGGGCAAGGACCAGAAGAGGAAGGGTCGCGTTAGAGCCCGAGAGGCGTGAGCAGACTTCTTCTCAGAGAAAAGTATAGAGGAGACCGGGGTTCTTCTTCATCAGCATCCCCTACTGTGGAGAAGTGTGGCCGAGTGTGACCGTTTCCATCCTGGGCGGGAGTGCTACAGAAGTCCGGGGCGTGCTTCAAGTGTGGTTCGCTAGACCATCGCATTGCCCAGTGTCCACAGGCTAGAGGTGGGGTAGCAGTGGCGGTTCTGAGGGCCGAGGAGCTGGTTCACAGGGTCCGGGCAGAAGACTGAGCAGAAGAAGCCCCAGACCCAGGCTCGTGTGTACGCTCTAGCTGGTGAGCGAGACCGCGACTCAGGCCGTGTTGTGTCAGGTATTCTTCAGATCTCTTCTCAGCCAGTTTTCTGCTTGTTTGATTCAGGAGCTACCCACTCCTTTGTGTCTGCTGATTTAGTGGGTAGTCTCGGGTTGTCTGCTGTGCCTTGTGATGTGGATTTGTGTATTTCTAGCCCGCTGAGTGGCGTACCTGCTTGTGTACTGGATTCTGTGTGTAAGTCGGTTCCGGTAGTGATTATGGATAGGAACTTGTCTGCTGATTTGATCCCTATGCGTATGTCTTGCTTCGATGTGATTTTGGGCATGGACTGGCTAGCAGAGCACCATGCCCAGATAGATTGTGCAGCTAGGAGAGTTGTGTTTGATAGACCGGTGAGACCCGTTTTGCTTTTGTGGGAATTCCATTCCTTGTGCTCCTGTGTTGGTGTCCGCTATGCGGGCAGTCTGTTCCTTGAGGAAGGGCTGCCAGGGTTTCTCTGCTTTGTACCTGAGGTTAAGGAGGGATCCCGGTTGGAGGAGATCCCCATTGTGTGTGAGTTCCCTGAGGTGTTCCAGGACGATGTGCCAGGACTACCACCTGATCGTGAGGTGGAGTTTTCTATTGAGTTAGCGCCAGGGACTCAGCCTATCTCTAAGGCTCCCTATCGCATGAGTCCGGCAGAGCTTAAGGAGCTGAAGGTGCAGCTGCAGGATCTTCTGGATAAGGGCTTCATTCGCCCTAGTGTGTCTCCATGGGGAGCACCGGTGTTTGTTGTGAAGAAGAAGGATGGCTCCTTCAGATTGTGCATTGACTACAGGGATTGAATAAGGTTACCATCAAGAATCGGTATCCTCTTCCCCCGCATTGATGATCTCTTTGACCAGTTAGCAGGGGCGACAGTCTTCTCGAAGATCGACTTGCGTTCTGGATATCATCAGCTGAAGATTAAGGCCGAGGATGTGTCTAAGTCTGCATTTAGGACCCGTATGGGCATTACGAGTTCTTAGTCATGCCTTTTGGTTTGACCAATGCCCCGTCGTTCTTCATGGATATGATGAACAGAGTCTTCAAACCTTTCTTGGATTCTTTTGTAGTTGTGTTTTTGACGACATCTTGGTGTACTCCAAGAGTGTTGAGGATCATGAGGAGCATCTGAGGATGGTTCTACAGACGTTGAAGGAGAAGGAGTTGTATGCTAAATTGAAGAAGTGTGAGTTTTGGTTGGATAGAGTGGTGTTTCTTGGCCACGTGGTTTCGAAGGATGGCATATCAGTGGACCCAGAGAAGATTAAGGCAGTTATGGAGTGGGCGAAGCCCACCAGTGTGTCTGAGGTGCGCAGTTTTCTGGGATTGGCTGGGTATTATAGGAAGTTCGTGGAGGGCTTTTCTAAGATTGTATCTCCCTTGACTCGTCTTCTTAGGAAGGATGTCAAGTTTGACTGGATGAGGCGTGCCAGGAGAGCTTCCAGGATTGAAGAAAAGGTTGACTCGGCTCCGATTTTGACGTTGCCTTCTGGGACAGAGGGCTTCGAGGTGTTCTGTGACGCTTCCCACAGAGGGTTGGGGTGTGTTCTGATGCAGCAGGGAAAGGTGGTAGCGTATGGGTCACGACAGTTGAAGCCGATAGAGAAGAATTACCCTACCCATGACTTGGAGCTAGCTGCTGTGGTCTTCGCTCTGAAGATCTGGCGGCACTATTTGTATGGGGTGACGTGTAAGGTCTACACGGATCACAAGAGTCTCAAATATCTGTTCACGCAGAAGGAGTTGAATTTGAGACAGCGGCGCTGGTTGGAGCTCCTTATTCTGTGCACCCAGGAGGGGTGAAGATGTACCGGGACCTCAGAGAGTCCTTTTGGTGGGCGAACATGAAGAGGGAGATTTCCGATTTTGTGGCTCGTTGCCAAACCTGTCAGCAGGTGAAGGCTGAGCATCAGCGACCTGCGGGTCTTTTGCAGCCTCTTCCCGTTCCTGAGTGGAAATGGGAGAGTGTTGGCATGGATTTTATTGTGGGGTTGCCTAGGACATCTTCTGGGTATGATGCGCTGTGGGTGATTGTGGACCGGTTGACGAAGTCAGCTCACTTCTTGCCTGTGAGGAAGACCTTCAGCCTGGAGCGCCTGGCTCGGCTGTATATTGATGAGATTGTGAGGTTGCACGGTGTGCCGGCGACGATCGTTTCGGACAGAGATCCGAGATTTGTATCTCGCTTCTGGCGAAGCCTGCATAAGGCGTTAGGGACGAATTTGGCTTTCAGTTCGGCTTATCATCCTCAGACCGATGGGCAGACGGAGAGGACGAATCAAATTTTGGAGGACATGTTGAGGGCTTGTGTGCTCGACTTCGGGGGCAGCTGGGATCAGCATGTGACTTTGATTGAGTTCGCCTACAATAATAGTTTCCAATCGAGCATTGGGATGGCTCCATATGAGTCGTTGTATGGTAGGCGCTGTAGATCTCCTATTTGTTGGGATGACCTGCGGGAGAGGGCAATTGTAGGTCCTGAGTTGGTGCAGGGAGCTGTGGACAAAGTCAAGACTATCAGGGAGCGTTTGTTGGTTGCCCAGAGCCGGCAGAAGAGTTATGCAGATCAGAGACGCCGTCCGCTTGAGTTTCAGGTGGGAGACCACGTGTATCTAAAGATCTCTCCAGTTCGGGGTGTGGTTCGTTTTGGGAAGCGAGGCAAGCTGAGCCCTCGGTTCGTAGGGCTTTTGAGGTGCTTGGGAAGGTTTGGGCCGGTGGCCTACAGATTGGCATTGCCACCAGCTCTAGCTGGAGTGCATGACGTGTTCCACGTGTCGATGCTCAGGAAGTATCTACATGATCCTTCGCATGTGATTGACTATGGTCAGCTTCGACTCAGAGATGATTTCACCTATGAGGCAGTTCCGGTTCGTATTTTAGCTCGGGATGTTCGTCGGCTTCGTAGCAAGACACTGCCTATGGTTAAGGTGCAGTGGTCTGATCAGTCCGAGCGTGAGGCGACGTGGGAACTCGAGGAGGAGTTACGTGCTAAGTTTCCGTCCCTTTTCGAGCAGTGAGGTATGTTGAATTTCGAGGACGAAATTCCTTTTAAGGGGGGAGTGATGTGATACTCCGTATTTTGTTTTTCAGATTTTGTTACATAACATTCTGGTTTGTGATATTAATTATGTTTTGTGGTGCCGTGTTTAGTAATTGGGACGTCGGAGGCAATTATAAAAGACGGGGCAAGGAGGTCGTTTCCCCTCTTTTATTTTGGTGAGACTTATTAAGGAAAGATAAGTCATTATTCTATTTCTTTTCACTTCACGATCAGTCTGCAAACCGCTCGTTCTTCTCCCGACAGTTTTCTGCGCTCCTTCTTCTCCCTTGGGTGCCTCTGAAATTCTGGTGTGAATTGCTGCTGCTTTGGGATCGTGTGCTTCCCTGTTGTCGTTGTTGTCCTTCTTCAGTAAATCAGGTTTGGTTTTCCTTTCGATTCCGATGGTTTCGCTTCTGTTTTGAGAGAGCAGTTTTCTGATTTTGGGGTCTCTTCTCTGCGAATTCAGTGGTGCTTGTGCGTCTTCTGCTGCGTTTGTTCGCCGGTTGCTGGCATCGTTGGGATCGCTTCTGCTCTGCAATTCGAAGTAAGTGGGGGATGGAATCGGGGTAGTTTGCTCACCCTCGGGGATGGATTTTGATTTCGTTTTCTGTTTTGTGAATGGTGTTGCTTTGTGTGTTTCTCTTCTTGATTTTGTGTTGTTCATCGCGTGGCTAAACCCCCGAGGGTACTGATTTACCATTCCGTGGATTTGGGTGAGTTTGGTGTTGATTTTGGTTGGATTTCTGCGCGTTTGTTCGCTCTGTATTTCGTCAGTTTCGCGCTGTCCGGACATCTGTCCGAACTTGGAAGTTCGGACAGTGCATCGGGCGCGTTTTGTTTTTGAAGGTTTTGAAGTGTCCGAACTTCGGTCCGAACTTCAAAGTTCGGACCAGACGCGAGGATGAATTTTTCGTAAAAGTTTCGACGTGTGTCCGAACTTGCAAGGTCGGACGCAAGTTCGGACACTAAGATGATTCTGGCTTTCAACTCTCGACTTACGTCCGAACTTCGATGTTCGGACGTAAGTTCGGACATTTGTATCTCCGCGACCTCTTTTCTCGGCCTCTGTCCGAACTTGCAAGGTCGGACGCAAGTTCGGACATGCCACTGTTTTGAGCATAACTTCTCCGTTTTAGCTCCGTTTGAGTTCCGTTTGCGGGGTTGGATTCCCCTATCTGTGTACAAGCTTCCTATGCTGTTTATATGCATTTTATGCGCTTAAGATCTGTTTTGGTGAGCTTTTGGTTTTGGGACCTAGTTACTTTGCTTCTGAGCCTTGGATAGTCGGGTCGGGCTGTCCCGTAGCATGCTGCGCAGGAATTCCTTCTGTTTATATTCCTTAGGGTCTCCTTGGGATGTTATTTGACCGACGGGTCTGTTAGCTGTCTCTACGGCTTCTGTTGTGGGATCCTCGGATCCATAGGACCTTATGGGTGTCCTTCTGTTGTGTTAGCTTGTTTCTAGTGTCCCATCCTTCTGTTCTGTTCTGAAGGTCCGACTGTGTTTTGAAGTGTTATGCCGTTCTGCTCTGCTTCTGTTTTGTGTTTCATTCGTCTGTTTTATTGACTCCGCTATCCTCTCTGTTTATAAGTATTCTTCTGCTTCTGTTTTGAGTAGGCTTCCTTGAGGAAGTCTTCTGCTTGCTGGGCTTTCTAGCTCACCCCTTTACTTTGTTGCAGATTGAGCTCGTGGGATCTTCTCTCCTCGTCCCCTTCTGGAGCTTGTTTATTTTTTATTGCCTTTAGACTTTGTTTTCTTGCGCTTGGACGTTTAGTACTTTGTGTAGCCTTTGGGCCTTTCGCTTTGTATTTGACTTGTAAGCCTTTGGATCTTGTAAACTCTTTGGAATTTACAAGTTTCGTATTCGGTTTTGGGTTTCGTTTGCTTAGAGCCTTGCGACGTTAGGTAGTAGACTCGCGGCGTGTAACGGCCCTAACTCCTAGGCCGTTTATGGGGTCGTTACACATCTCCTCACACCACTACTACTACAACATAGCTACTAAACATCTCTACTAACTCCAATACATTCCTTGGTTCTCCCCATTCACCAAGTCACCCCTACTTGTACATTTTCTACCAAAATTTTGCTATAGTTCACCTACTTTTCTTACTTCTCCACATACACACTTTCTCATCAAATTCATTCCTAATCTAGCCACACCCTTACAAGGGTCCTACCAGCAATCAAAGCCGTATAAATCCATCAATACCTCCTCAATCCACAATACTAATACACATACACAATATACTTGGCTCTAAGGCCCACATTCACATACTAGTTCACAAACACCCAAATTCCAACACTACAATACCAATACAACATTTTGGGTTCTTTAAATTAGTTTACCCCCCTTCCCTTTACTCTAATGCATTAAGATTTAGCATTTAGGGAAGAGCTCTTACCTTGAGCTTTTAATTTCCTTCATTCTTTTCCATTCTCCTCTTCCTTTCTTTCCTGCACTAATCGGTTATGTGGGGAATGGAGTTGCCAAACTCCATTCCCATCACCCAAAGCACACAAAACAAGTATAATTAATATACTAACCCTTAAATTAATGCTAGTTCATTGAAATGTTTAAGGCAAATTTCTAGGGTTTACCTTTGAGTGTTTTAGGAGGGGCTTTTAGCCCTTGGTTCAAGAAAGTGATTCCACCACCATTGCAAGGTTGGAATGATGCTCAAAAGAAAGAGAAAAACAGAGCATTATAAAGGGGTGAAAACCGGCTACAAAAGGAGGTGGAGAAAACATGGAGTTTTCATGGAGATTTTTACCTTAATGGAGAAAAGAGACTCCAAGCTACCCATTGGTGCTATTTTCTCTTTGAATGGGGAAAACCCATGGAGATGAACTTCCTCATTCTTCTGGATTTTGAAAAGAGAGAAGTGTAGAGGATGATGAGGGGAGTAAGAATATGTAATTATTTTTACATTTGGAGCTTACATGGAGATGAAGCATGCTTGGAAAGGTGGAGAAGCCATGGGAGCTTGAGGAGCTTCAATAAATCGCACCAGCCAGAGAGAGGGCAGAAATCGGCTGGGAGGAGGGATGAAGAAGAAAGAGAAAAGAGAAATGAGGGGAGAGAGAGCTAAAGTGCTTTTGTACTCTTTCTTCTTTTTGCTTTTTGACTTGTTAGTAGTAACTAGTCTAGTGTGTGTGTGTGTGAGAACTTTTTGACTTATTAAAACCGACCCCCACACAATAATACTAATTGGAGCGTTTTTTGTCTTTTACAGAAAACGCTCGTTATTTTACCCGGTTTAGGTACTATTCACTAACCGGGCCCGTTTTCCAGAATTTTCTCGTTTCTTTATTTTTATTGGTTATTAAGCTTCCATTAATGCTTAATTATTTTTATTTAATGTTTTATAATTTTTACGGGTTCGTTTGACCACTTAAAGTCACGTTTTGGGGTTTCTCGAATAACGTGCGATAAAGCTCTATTAGCGTTTTAATGCATTATTTGGACCCGTTTTCTTCGGGAGTTGTTCCCTATATTATTTAAGCCTTATTAAGCCTTAAGAATCCATATAATACGCTAACCGAGGTCTCATACCTCTTATGGTTATTTAACGCTTATTTAGCGTTTTCCGCTTTTTAAGCGTTTTCTTATTTCTTTTGGATTTATTTTTCCTCCCCAATATTACTTAAGCGTTATTAGGCTCTTAAATACGGATTAGGATAATTTTAATCACTATATTTAAGGTCGGGTATTTCAACTTAGGTACGGGACACGACATTGTCGGTCTCTAGAGCACGACTCTAACTTGTATATGACTTAGATGACTTCTAGGCATGCGTAAGACCCTTAGGGCGGCTAAGTGATATGTGAACTCTTTATAACAAAACTATACCTTCGGTATTCGGCTAACAAATTAAACACATAATTGAACATTGGTGGAGGAGAATAAGTCCAGGTTAGTCACGGACTAACTGGCTGCGCAGAGAGATCTCTGGAGTATTTTTCTCGGATCGGGATTAGACTCTAATGATGCCCACGAGCCTACATAGATCGTTGGTCAGGTTATAGCATTATTTGATACTCGGCCATTGCCCCCAAACTAAATGACGCCTTTTAGGCAAAGAGGAAGACCCAAGATCTTATATCTTTGGCCGGAGTGCACTGCTGTTGGCGCCACTAGGACGACTGTCCATAATAAAAATACAAAATTCGGGTTGTCCTAACTTAACACCCACTGACACTGTGTTGTGATGTGATGAGGACCCGGGGGGTCGTGTGATTAACTAAATAACCAGACCGTTACTAACGGCTACTCGTTTATTATTGTTGTTCTGATATACTGTGTTATGTGTTGTTGTGTGTGAATTGTAGTGATCGCTTTAACTGTTTATTTTACCGCCATCATGTCTTTACTGCTTTATATACCTGTACATCGGTAAAGCATGTAACGAACTTAATAAAGACGACCATGACTATTAAGTGACCAATAGGGTCCAGGCTGGCATACTCAGCGTTTATCGCTGAGTCTTTATGGAATTGCTGCAGGTGACGATTATCACGGAAGCCGAAGAGCGTGACCTGGGTAGTTAGAGTTTATTTACCGTACGAGATCTCACAATGCATTAGGATGGTTATTAGTTTAAGGTGTTAATGGAGTGGTATACTGAAATACCCCAGACCTAGATATGATGCTTAGATGTTAAACTAAGATATAAGAAGGCTGAATAATGCCTTAGAAACATTAGGAAACAATTTTAAAAACGAAGGAAACACCATAAGAGCAATTTAGGCAAAAATGTGCTCTAAGCTTGGAGTAACTTGGGTTAGCACCCAAATATCATTCTTAGACCATGGTAACATCTTAATGGACATATTAAATCTATTACCAAAGAAAAACAAGCTTGAAAACAAGTTAAAACACAAAATGTGCTTTAAGGAGTCTTAAAGCACATTTTTGAAAAATTGTCTTGTAAATGGGTTTTGGGTGGCTAAATGTCCATCATTACTCTTTAATCAACATGTGTACTACTTAGTATCACATTAAGAAGTCTAAATCAAAGGGAAATCAAAAATTTCACAATTATGTGCCTTGTTTAGTGAATAGTAACCAAATAGGGCTAGTTTAAGACATTAGTCAAAGTAAGTCAACTAAATGGTCAACAAAGACCACAATATACCTCATTTGACCAATAGGGCCGGTTTTTAAGTGTGACTCACCACACTTAGCTAGTTAAATAAAGAAGAAAGCAAAAGTAAGTAAATTCACTATTCACCTTTTACTTATAATATCTTAACAAAGTAACCTCTCACCTCACTTTTCATTTCCCTCTAGAATTCCCACTGTCTTCATCCTTCCTCTCTCTTATTCATTCTCGGTTTTGCTACAGCAGAATATACCACCTCCATCTTTGATTGTCTATATCTCTAGCTCCATGCTCCAAAATCAAAACCAAGCATATATATCTCTTAGTTAGCTCAAGCTCCATCTTTCTAAATTTTCAAAACTTCAAAATCTTCACTTTGGTGCCAAGGAAAAACGCCATTGAAGGGGGAAAAATAAGCTTGGAGGGTGCATTAGCTTCTCCATTCTCTTAAGGTAAAGAATATGTAAGAAAAATCAAGTTTCCACCATTCCTTCACATGTCCAAAAATTTCTACTCATGGGGCTTCATTTTGATGCCTTGTTTTAGCTTGTTTTATATTCTCCAAGGGCTAGAGGAGGTCCTCTTTGATTCATATCCAAGCCTAACTTAAGACTTCAAGGTAAAATATCCATTTTAATACCTTAAAACACATTTTTTAACCTAGGGTTTGCTCCTTAAGGTTAGTGTATTGTCTAGCACTCATTAGGGTCATTGGATATTGATTAGAACATTGGCAAGGAGAATTTGGTTGGTGACCGAGATTGTTCAAGGGAAAACCTAAGGAAGAAAGTTTGTGAAGCTTGAAAAAGAACAAGGTAAATGTCTTAGCTTAAGGTGTTTTAATGCATTAAGGATGAGATTTAGATATGTGATAAGCTTAGCTTGGAGTTTACATTTGGAAAGGGCTATGTAACCTAGGAGAAACAATGACTATATTTGATAACTTGTGATTAAAGAGCAAATGAGAAAGGCGATAGTTAACCAATGTCAAGGTGAATTATAAGAACATTTATATTGCAATGGGAGCCTTGTTGTATGTATTTGCAGGTCAAAGGCATATATTATGTGGGAAATTCAGTGTTTAAGTTTATGCAATTTAAGGGCCTAAGTGCCAAGCAATTTAAGTTTATGCACTATATTGTGATGTAGTGTAGTTTGGGTGTATATTGTGTGTTAAGATGGTGTAATGAGAATTTGAGTGTTTATAGTTTGATAGTGGTGAAAATCTAAGTGCTTGGGTGTAGTAATATACTAGGGAAGCCATGTCAAAATTTGGTAGGGGAAACTAAGTGTTTAGGATGTTTTGAGGAGATCTTAAGAATAAGGATGTTCTAGTAAACCTTAAGGGTTGTTTTAGTGAAAATGAATAAACTATGGAGTTCTTGTGTACTAGGATGATGCTCTAGGGGATGTTAGGGAGGAACTAAGGGTTTCCATGGTAAGTTTAAGGCATCAAGACCAAGATTAAGGAAGTTAGGAAACTTGTGCAAAGTTTGAAAGAAAACTATGGTATAATGACTTGTAAACATGTGCTAGCTTATGTAGCTTTAGGAAGTATGAGAAAAGGGAGTAGGTATGAACAATGATGGATAAGGAGTGGTTATGTAGTAAGTAGAAAGACACCTTGGTTAGAGGAAGTCCTAGGTGATAACACAAGTTGGAAGTATAAGGAATTAAGTTCTAAGTGTTAAGGATTTAGTAAGAATTTGAGTAAAAGTTTAAGGATGTTGTTGGATGATTTAGGGCGGTATTAAGGTGTTTAAATGATGTTAAAACATGTGGGAATACATGAGGAATGGTTAGGAAAGATTGGGGTGAAATTGGAGTCCAAAAAGAGGAGAAAAACACTTTAGAAATTAGGGTCTGCTGTGGACCGCCCCTAAAGGGAGGTCCAGACGAATTCTGCAGGCTGGGGACTCTCTGGTTGGGACAGCCCCTGGGACCTCCCCAGTGGGGCGGTCCAGAACAGAACAGTAAATTTTTTTTTCAAATTTAAGGAGTATAAGGGGGCATTAGTAATAAGCTATTAAGAGGGCAATGGTGATTAGATAAGCAAGTATATATGGGCTAAAGGATTGAGTTAAGCAAAGGATTTTAAGTGTTTAAGGTTAAGTTCTAAGAACTTAACTAGAGTTAATTGGGAATGAAGGGGACTATTAAGTGTTGATGTTGTTAAGTTATTTAGGACATGTTTAGTGGGTATAATAGCTACTAGGTGGGTGAACAAAGGTAAAAGATAATACGAATTAATGCACTTAAACGTTTAAGATAAAAACCACAAGGACTTAGTAAATGACAATGGGTAAATGTTAGTGTTTAGGAAGGTTGAGTAAGTGAATTACCTTAAGTTGAGCTAAATGATGACTTAAAACTGAATGAATGTTTTAGGACTTGTGAATTGGGACTTGGAAGGAGATAAACCGAATGATCGCCGACGGTGAACGGTACAGTCTTTCTTGTGACCTGCTTGCTAACGAGGTGTCCCTCGACTTGTGTGCTATCTGTTTATTTGCTATGACTAAGACAAGGTAAAGCATACAACCGGTTTTTATTGCTCTCGTTGTGTGTGTGTTTTTCCTTACACTAACCCACGAGACTTGAGGTTAGCTACTAACTAAGTTTAGTACCTATTGAGTTAAGGAGAGGAATTATATATTGGTGACAGTTGGTTAATACGCATTAAGGTTTAACTAACACATGGATTGTAAGATTTTCACTAACTGGAACCTAAGGGGGGAGTAAGGAACCTGGGACTGACTCCGGTCATGCATGCTAAGGAAAGGGGGTCGGTATCTGAATCAGATCCGACTTCCGCTTAAGAACTTGTCTTCGGACTTGTTGCCTAGGGTCGATCGTCGGCTCAGCTACATAGGATTTCCAGTCCAGGTAGGAGGCATTAAGATGGTGCGGTAGGATCACCTAAATCCTAAATTATAAGATAAGTTGTTTATTCAACCAATGGAGTTAATAGCTCATTGGCTAGGGTTGCTTTTGACCCGACCAAATAAACATTGAGATAAGATACGACCATTTCTATTTAGAGAACGGTTTGTATTCTAAGGTTAAGGTAAGGCTGAGGCTGAGGTAAGTTAAGATGGACTGAGGAAAAGAGGAGTTGGAACTTAAGGAGTTTACTTACTAACTCACTTACTAAGAGAACGCTTTAAGTCGTTCATTTGTGTGTGAACTATGTATGTTCATTTGTGGATTGTTGTTTTATTGCACTTCATATTATGATTGTGATTCTAATCAACTTCCATGCTATCGACAATTAGTCGTCTTAGCCCTGTTAGCTTGGGGGCCATGAGAGGGTCGTACCAGCATTCTTGCTGACCCCCTTTGGGGCTGTTTTTACTTTTGCAGCAGGTAAGCGGCCCATGAAGAGTCACCACGAGAGTAGGAGTGGGTAGACTTAGGTGGGACTTTTATTTTGAATACAGGTTGCGCTTGTGCTCCCGTCTGTTGATATTAAACTGATAGTAGTTATGTTGTTAACAGAGATACTATAAACTCGGTTGGTGAATGTTTTGGATGGTTGTACAATCTTTTGGATAAGCGTGGTAAATACTTTAGGTTCGGTATATTCTTTTGATCAGATCGTGGTAAGGTCACCGTGTTAGATTATTCCGCAGTGATGTTTAAGATTAAGTTGTTAAGTTACGGTAACCACGATTGGCTATAGGACGGGGTGTTACAAAAAGTGGTATCAGAGCGTAGTTCCGCTCTGATCAAGAAATACCGGATATAGGTAACCACCAAGTTAGGATTTAAGTTCATATATAAGTAAAGGGTTAAGGGTGTGAGAAGTTAGAGTGAGTAGAGTCAGATGACCACTATTAAGTGTGGATCGTCTATACCGTCTTCGATGTTATAAATCCTTGAACCGAAACCATTATGGATATGAACCTAATGTGAGTTGTGCTTATTCAGATGTCAGGAAGGAGAGGAGGCCGAGGTGATGACGCTACTGAGATACCGGGAGGGCAGACGATCGCGGAGATTGTAGCTGCCGCATTAGGGCATATGGGTTACCAACCGGGTGTGGGTGCACCACCCCCACCGCCACAGCTCGGGAACGGAATTGGGTGAAAAGTCTGGCTGACCTTCGACCCACACACTTTAAGGGGGAGACCGATCCCGCCAAGCTTGAGGCGTACATCTCTGAGCTAGAGACCGCCTTCGAGACCCTTGATGTCCCTGCTGGGATCAAGGTGCGTCTGGCTGCATTTTATCTGAAGGGAGCAGCAGGCGATTGGTGGAAGCTGGTGAGGGCCGAGCATGTGGCCGATCCAGAGTTTGGCTGGGAGCAGTACACCGCACTACTACGAGCCAAGTACTATCCCACCCATGTCCAGACGAAGAAGCGCTTACAGTTGGATGCGCTTAAGCAGACGGACAAGATGACGGTAAACGAGTATTACTCAGAGTTTACCGCCTTGCTTCGTCTTCTGCCGGGTCTTGGGTATTCAGACCAGATTCTGGTGGACCGCTTCTATGGCGGGCTTAGCCATCAACTCCGCTACGGCATGGGGTCTACGAGTTATACTACCTTGCAGGTAATAAGAGTAATTGAAATATAAGTAAGTGACTACGGTTTAGACTTTGTGATATAAGGTGAACTAATACTTTGGAAAGCAGGAGTGCTACCATGCCGCTGCTAAGGTTGAGATAACCGTCCAGCTAAGGGACGAGGAAAATGTCAAGAGAAAGAATGCCGGGAAGAGTACCGAGCACCAAGGGCAAGGTGGGTACAAGAAACAGAAGTACCAGCCCCAAGCCCAGAAGATTCATAATCAAAAAGGAAAGGAAGGAACTGAGAAGGCTGCTGAAGAGCCATTGAAATTGACTTATGCATGCTGCTGCTAAGCCCCTGCGCTCAAGGGCGCCAAAGGGTAAGGAAATCAAGATTGAGTGAGTTGAGAAACATTTAGCAAACCGTTAAGAATATGAGTACTAATATTGTAAATGATCAGGATCTGAGACTGGTAAGGGAGCCGGTGGTGGCTACCAGTGACGCTACATCTGTCAGTGGTGTCACAAGGACCACCCCGGGCTCGATTGTAAGGGGAACAAGGTTGAGTGCAACTATTGTGGGGTGTACGGGCACCGAGCATACGAGTGCTTCCGGAACCCGAGAGCAGAGCCTATAGGCCCGAGATGAAGGGCAAGGGCAAGACCGATCAGGGAGCTGGATCTGACGGTCAGAAGAGAGTGCAACAAGCTGCAGATAAGAACCCACGAGTAGTCCAGAAGTCAGGACCCACACTACACATGGTGGACCAGGACGATGAGCCTGAACCCTCATCGAGGCCAGGTACCGCTATAAACCATTAAGTGATATAATTGCCTGCTTACCACATTATCATGCATGTTTGGTGAATAAATGAGTTAGATAAGAATAAGATACGACAAGACCTTAAGTAAGATATGACCTATTACCACCTTAGGGAACTTCAACATTTGCTATCCAATACCTTCAACACCTAACCTGGAAGACACCGACATCGAAACCCGAGACTTCCCAACCGAACAATGTCAGGTTATCCGCCCAGGTATGATTTTATTAAGGGGATACTTGACACCAGAAGCACAAATAGCCATCATCAGGAGATGCGGTCAACTAGGGGTGGGACCGGGAGGTTTCTATACACCGGAGTACCTAGGGGGAGCAAGGATGAAGTTAAAGATAATGAGCTTAGGCAAGGATTGGAATCCGTATGCCAAGACCTACCAGACCACGAGAATACAAGATGGAGTCTCACCACTGGGAATACCCGAAGAGTTCAATCCAGTTATTACACAAGTCGTGGAGATCGCTCAGCAGTTGGAAGCTGACCCGATTCCAGACATAGAAGCAGACATCTGCATTGTGAACTTCTACGAGAAAGACGGGCGACTCGGACTACATCAGGATAAGGACGAGACAACGAAGTCTCTCAAAAGGGGATACCCGTAGTGTCTTGGTCCATGAGAGACGACGCAGAATTCTTGTACGACGAGCAGAAGCGTGCAGACCGTGCAAATAAGTTAATACTTAAGTCAGGGGATGTATTAATTCTGGGAGGAGAATCAAGGATGTTATACGATGGGATTAAGAGAATCAAGCTGAATACAGCACCGTCAGCAGTAATCAATGCGACGCATATGAGACCAGGACGACTAAACCTAACCTTTAGACAATATTAGTCATGTAATGCTTTAAGTATGAAGTAAGGAATGCGATGTAAGAAGAAGCACATGTTTTAAACAGGATGGTTATGAATAAAATAACAGTGTTGTTCATATTAATTGTTACGACTCTTGTTATACCATCATTCCTCATAAAGCTTGTGAATACAATTAGGTTATGGACTCGGTACGAAGGTGCGCTAAGCATACTTACAGAGGCACAGGCCGGCGGAAGCGGTACTATCCTCACTGGCACCTTTCTGATTAATGGGATTGAGGCATCATTTCTCTTTGACTCAGGGGCCTCGCATACCTTTATCTCGGCATCATTTGCGAGAAGGTTGGGGCTAGACGCTGATGAGCTATCCGACTTCACGGTTACGCTCCCGTCTAAGGAGAAGGTTCATTGCACTCGCTATTACCGAGGATCCATTGTCAGAATTAAGGGGGAAGATTTTCCCGTCAGTTTCATTGAGTTCAGGGAGTTAGGATTTGATGTTATCTACGGGATGAACTGGTTGGAGCGGCACAAGGGTCGTATCCTCTGCGCCGAGCATAGACTGCTGCTCAAGAGTCCGTTTGGGGTAACAATATCGTACCGCCAGAGGCCCAGAGAGCCTTCGACTAAGATCATCACCTCTATGGCAATGTATAAGGAGTTGAGGAGGAAAGAAAAGGTATATCTCTGCTATGTACAGGACATAGAGAGGGACCCCGAGTTCGACCCCGACTTACCGGTAGTGTCGGAGTTCCCTGATCTATTCCCACGGGAACTGCCCGGCATGCCACCCACTCGGAAGGTAGAGTTCACCATTGAGCTGCTACCTGGAACCGGACCGATAGCCAAAGCATCATATCGCATGGATCCGGGAGAAATGAAGGAATTAAAGGACCAGTGAAAGACTTGCTGGATAAGGGATTCATTAGACCGAGTGTATCACCATGGGGAGCGCCAGTTCTCTTCGTGAAGAAGAAAGATGGTAGTCTCCGCCTCTGCATCGACTACAGAGAGTTGAATGCAGTGACTGTGAAAAATAAGTACCCACTACCCCGCATTGATGATCTGTTCGATCAGTTGAAGGGGGCATCCGTGTTTTCCAAGATTGATCTCAGATCGGGTATCATCAGATAGCCATTAAGGAGGGAGATATTGAGAAGACGACATTCCGGACACGATACGGCCATTATGAGTTTACAGTGATGCCGTTCAGTTTGTCGAACGCACCGGTGAAATTAAATGGATCTGATGAACCACTTGTTACAGGAGCAGCTGGACAAGTCGGTTGTGGTATTCATCGACGACATTCTGATATATTCAAAATCGAAAGCTGAACATGAGGAACATCTGAGGAGGGTATTAGAGATACTGAGGGAGAACCAGCTATATGCTAAGTTCTCCAAGTGTGAGTTTTGGCTTGACCAGGTCTCTTTCTTGGGTCATGTCATCTCAGATGCTGGGATCTCAGTGGATCCAGCAAAGATTGATGTCGTGCGTACTTGGCCGAGACCTAAGACAGTTACCGACATTCGGAGCTTTCTTGGTTTGACAGGTTACTACTGGAGGTTTGTAAGGATTTCAGCAAGGTCGCGAAGCCGATGACCAGTCTGATGAAGAAAGATGCACCATTCGTATGGACGACCGACTGTGAGAGTTCATTTCAGAGTTTGAAGGACTCACTGACCACTGCACCGGTTCTGACCATTCCAGACGGTATGAAGGGCTTTGAGGTTTACTGTAACGCATCCGGCAGAGGGCTGGGCTGCGTGCTCATGCAACATGGCAATGTGGTGGCATATGCCTCACGCAGTTGAAGAAACATGAGGAGAACTACCCCACGCATGATTTAGAGATGGGAGCTGTAGTCTTCGCCTTGAAGATATGGCGCCACTACTTATACGGGTTAGTGTGACGATCTACACCGATCATAAGAGTTTGAGATACATATTCACTCAAAAGGAGTTGAATCTTCGACAGAGGAGATGGTTAGAGTTTCTAAAGGACTATGACATTGACCTCCAATATAAAGAAGGGAAGGCCAATGTTGTAGCTGACGCCCCGAGTCGTCGAGCACACTCACTCCATTCACTAGTTTCTTTCTCCAGCTTGGTTGATGAGGTACGAGAGGCTCAGAAGGCATATGAGTACATGAGAGAGGTCAGGCAGAAGCTGACGGATGGTACTTTTGAGAGCCAAAATATGACTTCAGACTTCATGAAGATGATCTGATCATACTTAAGGGCCGGTTATGCATACCACGAGGCAGCATAGATTTGAAGGACCGTATACTTAGAGAATCACACTGTTCTTCAGTTTCCATCCATCCGGGAGCCTCTAAGATGTATAAAGACATGAAGAGATACTTCTGGTGGTCGGGGATGAATACAAATGTTACCGAGTTCGTCTTGAGGTGTCTCACATGCCAGAAGGTGAAATTCGAGCACCGACGACCGGGCGGAATGGTACAGTTAATGCCAGTTCCGGAGTGGAAGTTCCATGATATCTCCATGGACTTTGTAGTCGGACTCCCACCTGCTAGGGGAGGTCTGAACATGATATGGGTGGTGGTGGATCGCCTTACCAAAGTAGCCTGATTCATACCGATGAAGGATACTTGGAAGGTAACCAAATTAGCTGAGTTGTTTGAGAAGGAAATTATGAGACATCACGGGATACCGAAGACCATAGTGTCAGATAGGGATACCAGATTCCTTTCGAGGTACTGGAGAGCTACCAGGGAAGCGTTGGGTACAGAACTGAAGCTGAGTACCGCATTCCATCCTCAGACAGATGGTCAGACTGAGCGTACGATTCAGACACTCGAGGACATGCTGAGGGCATATGCCTTAGACTTCCAGGGCAGTTGGATTGACAAGTTGCATCTGATCGAGTTTTCATACAACAATAGCCATCACGCTTCGATCAAGATGGCGCCTTTTCAAGCGTTGTACGGTAGACCATGTCGTACACCGCTTTGCTGGGATGAGTCGAGTGAGACGGTCATTATAGGATCAGAATACTTAGAACAAGTTAAGGCTGAAGTTCAGCAAATCAAGGAGAACATGAAAGCTGCTCAAGATAGGCAGAAGTCGTATACTGATGTTTGACGACGGGACCTAGAGTTCGCAGTGGGCGACCGGGTATTTCTGCGGGTATCACCGATGAAGGGTGTATTTAGGTTTGGGCAGAAGGGCAAATTGAGCCCAAAGTTTGTTGGTCCTTATGAGATTACGGAGCGGGTGGGCCCAGTTGCTTACAGGTTGAATTACCTGTTGAGCTGGGTAAAGTGCAAGATGTTTTTCATGTTTCACAGCTAAAGAAATACATGCACCACCCCTCTCATGTGTTAGAACCTGAGAGGTTGACGTTAGAACCAAATATGAGATCAGTGGAGATTCCTCAGAGGATCTTGGACAGTAAGACTAGGGACACTCACTATAAGTCAGTACGACTGGTGAAGGTTCTCTGGTCTAACCAAGATGTCGAAGAGGCCACGTGGGAATTAGAGGATAAGATGAGATCGAAGTACCCTTCGTTCTTTACTGACTAGATCGTCTGTATAGGGTATGGGGCATACCCCTTTTTAAGGGGGGTAGAGCTTCCTCGCTTTTGAGTTAGTAAACGAACATGTTTGTCGTTTGTTTAGTTTGTTGGTTTGTGTAAGATGTGATTTTGTGTAAGTTGCTACACTTTGTGGTAAGTTTAAGATATGTATAGTACTTATGTATTGTACTTGTGGAAGACCTTTGAGTCTTGTGGTGTGTAATTTGAATATAAGATGTGGTATTACGATTAAGGAAATTTGAGTACCGTGAATGATTAAGGATATATGTGAACTTTGGGGACAAAGTTCTTTTAAGGGGGATAGATTGAAATACCCCAGACCTAGATATGATGCTTAGATGTTAAAATAAGATATAAGAAGGCTGAATAATTCCTTAGAAACATTAGGAAACAATTTAACCGAAGGAAACACAAGGAAACACCATAAGAGCAATTTAGGCAAAAATGTGCTCTAAGCTTGGAGTAACTTGGGTTAGCACCCAAATATTATTCTTAGACCTTGGTAACATCCTAATGGACATATTAAATCTATTACTAAAGAAAACCAAGCTTGAAAACAAGTTAAAACACAAAATGTGCTTTAAGGAGTCTTAAAGCACATTTTTGAAAAATTGTCTTGTAAATGGGTTTTGGGTGGCTAAATGTCCATCATTACTTTTTAATCAACATGTGTACTACTTAGTATCACATTAAGAAGTCTAAATCAATGGGAAATCAAAAATTTCACAATTATGTGCCTTATTTAGTGAATAGTAACCAAATAATGCTAGTTTAAGACATTAGTCAAAGTAAGTCAACTAAATGGTCAACAAAGACCACAATATACCTCATTTGACCAAGGGGCCGGTTTTTAAGTGTGAATCACCACACTTAGCTAGTTAAATAAAGAAGAAAGCAAAAGTAAGTAAATTCACTATTCACCTTTTACTTATAATATCTTAACAAAGTAACCTCTCACCTCACTTTTCATTTCCCTCTTGAATTCCCACCGTCTTCATCCTTCCTCTCTTCATTCATGGTTTTGCTACAGCACATATACCACATCCATCTTTGATTGTCTATATCTCCTAGCTCCATGCTCCAAAATCAAAACCAAGCACATATATCTCTTAGTTAGCTCAAGCTCCATCTTTCTATCTTCCAAAACTTCAAAAGCTTCACTTTGGTGCCAAGGAAAAAACCATTGAAGGGGGAAAAATAAGCTTGGAGGGTGCATTAGCTTCTCCATTCTCTTAAGGTAAAGAATATGTAAGAAAAATCAAGTTTCCACCATTCCTTCACATGTCTGAAAATTTCTACTCATGGAGCTTCATTTTTATGCCTTGTTTTAGCTTGTTTTCTATTCTCCAAGGGCTAGAGGAGGTCCTCTTTGATTCATATCCAAGCCTACCGTAAGACTTCAAGGTAAAATATCCATTTTAATACCTTAGAACACATTTTTTAACCTAGGGTTTGCTCCTTAAGGTTAGTGTATTGTCTAGCACTCATTAGGGTCATTGGATATTGATTAGAACATTGGCAAGGAGAATTTGGTTGGTGACCGAGATTGTTCAAGGGAAAACCTAAGGAAGAAAGTTTGTGAAGCTTGAAAAAGAACAAAGGTAAATGTCTTAGCTTAAGGTGTTTTAATGCATTAAGGGAAGGGATTTAGATATGTGATAAGCTTAGTTTGGAGTTTACATTAGGAAAGGGCTATGTAACCTAGGAGAAACAATGACTATTGAAAATACATAATCTGGTTCCTCCAATCTCATAGACTAATAGGACTCCGTGAATTATAGTGGTTCGGCCAATAATCCAGCCTACATCCACTTATTGACAATATCTTTATTACTTTCTTTGGTATTACAACTTTAGAGAGGTTTCTAGTGTTTTCTCTCTCTTCTAATAATGTCTCCTTACAAATGAGCCTCTCATCTCTATTTATAGACTTTCTGGGGTGAAGTCTATCTCTTAATCCTTATACATGTTGTATTACTTTATTGAAGCAACCCCCCTAATTTTGGCCCTTCTCTCCTTGTAAAGCTTTCCGGTCCCATAGTGTAGGATGTGGGATTTGGTCATAGAGCACGGGCCGGAATACGGGACCTGGTCATAGAGTGCGGAGCCAGAATACGGGGCCCAGTCATAGAATGTGGGGCCGGAATGCGGGGCCCAGTCATAGAATGTGGGGCCGGAATGAGGGACGTAGTAATAGGGCCTAGGACCCGGATTTGGTGCTTGGTGTCCAAATTTGGAGCCTGAACAGGGTCTTGAAGGAGGTTTCGGGTCTGGGCCGGGGTCTAAGGTCTGGACCGCTTTGACCTTTTGCCTTCGTCACATTCTTGCCCTTCTCATCAGTCCCACAAGTTCTACTTTTGGTACTTAAAAAAGTGGAACTTACAAAAAAGAGAGATAGAAATTTACATTTTCTCCTTTCTCCTATCTCCTAGTCCCACAGTTCTTTTTCTTTAGTTTTTACAAAGAAACATGAACTTACAAAAAATTGGTACAATTAGTACAACCAAAGTTCCACAAGTGTTTTTCTTATGAATCTGACAAATTGGAAATTCTGGGACATAAATTCTTGAGATAATATATCTTGGTGGACGGATCCCATAATATCTTGATGGTTGGATCCCCTGATGTTCTGATAAATAATACTTAAGAATGCCAGAAATCCAGAAGTCCAGAAGTCCATAATAAGATTTTCATAAAGGAGACCAATGGTTCTTTTAATAAGAACCATTCCCTTTTGAAAGGGTGAAATAATATGACGATTAAATCTTTGCTTATACTAGCCAAAGGATGATAATTCCCTTAAAGGGAGAAAAAAGATAATATATTTTCCCAATTTGCTTATGCTAGACCCCAAAGGATGGTATTGTGATTCAAGTATGGTGCGGCGTTCCCACACCTAACAATTGCACCCATTACAGGCGACCAAAGCTCTTGATGGGGCCAGAGATGGGTTTTGTTTTTTTTGTTGGCTCGATGGCCGGGTTTTCATTTCAACCCAAAGTGTTACTTTTCAAGGCACAAGTGCCTGCGGCTCGTTGGCCGGTGCTTACTTTCAAGGCATGATAGCCTGCGGCTCGTTGGCCGGTGCTTTCTTTTACTTTCAAGGCACAAGTGCCTGCGGCTCGTTGGCCGGTGCTTTCTTTTACTTTCAAGGCACAAGTGACTGCGGCTCGTTGGCCGGGCTTTCTTTTACTTTCAAGGCACAAGTGCCTGCGGCTCGTTGGCCGGTGCTTTCTTTTACTTTCAAGGCACAAGTGCCTGCGACTCATTGGCGGTGCTTTCTTTTACTTTCAAGGCACAAGTGCGTGCGGCTCGTTGGCCGGTGCTTTCTTTTATTACCTCAGGGGGTGATCAGTCCCCTGGAAAAAGGTACCTGCACTTTCTTTATAAACTTATTAGTATGATAGTGCAGAAATGATGCAGACCCTTTGAAATTTTGTTGAGATAGATTTTCTACAAAATACTACTTTTGAAGGTATCCAAAATAATAGAATTCGTAAGGATGAATGGTTGTTTGAAGTGAGCCGTCCTCCTGGGCACTGCCTTCTGCTTGACTGATCTCAGCCTTGACGCTGCTGCTCTGGAGTTTGGGTTCTCCTCATAAGGCCAAATAGAACTTTTTCCTCTTCTTATTCCAACTGTCATGAGCATACAGTTCCATCGATCCATCCAGCAGCACTAGCGGACTTGTGGTTAAAGCAATTAGTTTGTAGAGATGTAACCGATAGGCACTCATAAAATGCTGAGGCTGCACTTTTTCCAAACTTCCGTGTTCTTGTCGTAGAACATAGCAGCTCCTAACCCAAATTTAGCGACAGAGATTGTCTCTCCATTTCCTCATTCCGTCACTTTTTGATGCACTGCGGGAATCAAAAGGCTTGTCCGGCAACACCATGCGTGTTCGATTTCTTTCTTCAGCTGTTGCTGATGAACTCGTTTAGAGTGAGCTCTTGCTTTTGTTAGAACGTCATGCTAGCACTTTGCAACTGAGCGGCAACTGCGCAAAAATTTCCAAAGCGTCGACTTCAAAGACAACCCCAGCTGCCTGAGGTAAGTAGTCATCTAGTCTGGAGTGAAGACGGGAGTGACCTGGAAAGTCAACTTTGTGGACTGGCCTGATTTTACCACTCCGTCAAAAAGAAGCTCATAATAATCAATGCATATCCAAATAGCTAATAGCAGTTCCATCATTCAGATTTTATTTATGTAGGGATTGCAGGCCGCAGCAGTTATACAGAATAAACAGAGATTAAATTTGAACGATCGATGAAGAAATAATCACAGCCAAGGGGTCTACCAAGACAGATTTAAAATTGTTAACAAAAGAGAATCATGTACCAACTTATCAGAAACACCAAGATAATACCGAAGCATTGAGCAAAGGATGTAGCAGCAGACATAGGTTTTAAATTGAGAACGTTTTGTACCCCCTTCCTTGATTTAGTTTAAAGCACCGAAGACTTAACAGATCATTTCAAAGTGACCGCAGCAGTGTTGGTGTTACTTTATTGAGCCGTAAAGGGTTTTGCAGAATTAAAATGAACATTTTAAGGCAGCTTGCCTAAGCTGTGTCAGTAAGACAGCTGCAAACAATTAATGAAGCAGCATGAAATAATGGAAGACAAAGAACGGAGATCATGCTCTGCACTCCTACTTCTTTTGAAAGATGTTGCTGGAAGTATAGTATAAGATTTTAGGAGCCAAAACAGTGTAATTTCTAAACAGTTCCTTATTAATGACAAATGAATCAGCTAAGAACATTCAACATAAAGATTAGTAAAACAGAAACAGGAATCAAGTGTCTTTATGAGAGCAACTAGTAGCCCTGTTAGGTCTCCAAAAACAGAGCAATAACTAAAATAGATGCAGCATTACAAAGCTACTAAAGCAAGCCTTACTTAGTATTGCAAATGTGTATTTCCACAAATTTTCACAGCAGAAATTTAGGTCTTATAACTGAGAAGAATTTAGGTTAAAAGCTAATCATAGCAGTAGTATAAATAGTAGTAAAATGAGGAGGAGCAGACTTATCAGGTCTAAATCGATCTACGGTAGACGTACATGTAGCAGCAGAATGATCTTATGAACCCCAGAAGAACACTTGAGCAAATGGCTATATTGATGGTGCAAAACTATGTGAGATAAGCGAATCATGCTATGATTTTGTTATTGTCCAAACTGCCATATAATAGCGTGCAGTAACAGCTTAAACCCTAGAGTAACTATAGAGCACGAAAATTGATCACACAATAGCAGTTGACTTGGAAGCAAACAGATATTACCCCGATAATTACACAGTGAAGTTAAGTTGCATCAGTAAAACAAAAACATTTGATTTGGAAGTTATGTGCTCGCTAGAATGGATCTCTTGATCAAATAACAGTTTTGGAAGCCAAACAATATGGTAAAAAGTGAGCATTTGCTTGTACAACCGAACTGGGCAGTATAAACAAGAGTAGTGCAAATGAAATTAAACGAGGTAAACAATCAAGCAGACTGAAATGGCATACTATGATAGCTGAGATTAGTAAAGAAATTGCCAATTTAAATAGATTTTACCATGCTTAGGCCTATCGACCACATCAACTCTGTAAATAGTGACATATCAGTCACTTCAAAGATAAAGAAACAGACAGCGGTTGTGACAGGGTAAAGACCAGACAAGATTCAAAGCTAGATTACCGTTAAAAAACAGCTGTAACAAGAGATATGTACCATGCTCTTTAGAGTTTGGTAGTAGTGGCGTATTGAAGTTGTAAAGTCGTGTATGATAGGTGAAAACCGATTTAAAATGAGAAAGCTTCGGGAAGAACTTTAAGTAAATGCTCTATGAGTAAAGTTTTAAAGAACGTAAACTAATGAATCAATGTACTTTAAACTGACGAAATAAGAAAGAATCAGGCAGAAATTTTTGTATGCAAAAATAAATCATTTTTAGGCTGGGCCTAAGAATTCCCGTTGTTTAGCAAAACAGTAGCTTTTGCAAGAAGGAAGTGAAGTTTTCAAATGCAGGTCCAACTTTTAAGACGAGCACACAGCACTTAAAAAGAAGTGAGATATATCTGAGAATTTTAGTAAGACATTTTGCTCATTGTTGCAAATATCAATACCAGTTAACAACCTATTGTTTGACAGGAAACATAAAAAAACCCAATTGTAACAGACATTACTGATGTGAAAGGTAAAGAAATAATTTTAGAGTTGCACATCACAACCAAGCAGAAATCTCGGATTTAAACTAAGCAAAATAATTTTGCACATATTCCTCATGGAATTTCTGCAGTTTCTTAGACTGATCAAAATCAAAATTGATCAGGGGTAGACTAAAATAACAACAGCTTAATCAGAAGTACCTGAAATTTGTAGCTACATACTACTTTAAGAAGTAGAAAATAGAAGGAGCCGAGATTCGTAACAGGTAGATGCAATAGGAACAGATTTTATCTTTTATTTTGGCAGAAAAGACATTTGAAATAGGAGCAAAACTGCTTTATACATGGGATGAAAAGCTGTATGAAATGACACAACAGGTGATACGTAACCCTTTCCAGTTGATCAATCATGACTTGAATTTTATAGCAAAGGATTTTTTTGACAGGAATATAGACGATTTAATTTAATACAGACCACTCTTAACAAAGGAGATCACTGGCGAATGCAACAAATGTTTTGCCTTAAAGATGATTCCCTTGGTAGCAGTAAAAATATAGAAGGTAGAATGGTGCACATTTCATTATGTAGAAATTTGCTTTGAAATAAATTGATGCTGAACATTTGTAATCAGAAGAGTGCTTTATCAGAGTGAAATCAATTTGGGCGAGATTTCAATATGTGTTTGATCCTGAGGGTTGTAAAAGCAAAACAGGCTTTATTCCTTGACCAGTTAGCGACAGCAACAAAGGTTTTAACAACACATGAGCTGTTTTATGCAACAATGACAAAATTATTGACCAGGAAGCGCTCTTAAGTACTCATAATCTCATACCTATCATCCTTGATTTCAAAATGAAAATCACAGGAGTAGTAACACAAAAGCAACCGTACACTTTTTAATCTTCTGAGATTTGAGAGGTGTTTAGACTTTTAATTTACGCCTTATAACACAAAGAGAGGCAATAGATATGTTAGCAGATCGTAAATATGAGTTAGCCTTTAGGATTGGTAGACTTATCTTTAGTGATTGCCTTCGAATGTCGTTCCCTTGCTAGTAGTCCTTAGTTAATTTTACGACTTCTAGCCCTTTTCTTCTTTGCTTCAATCGGCTCTCAGTTTTGCCTGGAGGGAAGGCGTCGTTTCGTTTTGAGTCGATACGGCCAAGAAGTCTGGTCAAATACGGGGACGCGGCCAAGGAAGTTGATGCGGCCAAGAAGTTGCTGCGGCCAAGTTGATGCGGCCAAGGAGGTTGATGCGGCCAAGGGAGTTTGGTGCGGCAAAGGAAGCTCGTCGCAGTGAAGGAAGTCCGGTGCGGCAAATTCCGCCGCCACATGTCTCTTCCTCACCTTTGGCTCTTCTTCATGAATTTCCCCGATTTACTGAAGCTCGTGATCCGGAGAATTTAGCTTTTAGGATGATGGACTTATCTTTAGCAATTGGCTTTGGATGCTCGTAGCCAGTTGATTCTACGGCTTCTAGCCCCTTCCTTCTTTGATTCGACCGGCTCCCAGTTCTGCCTAGAGGGAAGACGTTGTTTTGTTTTGGGTCGATGCGGCTATTTGATGCGGCCAAGTGATGTGGCCAAGATGGGTTGATGCGGCCAAGTGGAGTTGATGCGGCCAAGGAGGTTGGTGCGGCCAAGAAGGTTGATGCGGCCAAGGAGGTTGATCCGGCCAAGGGAGTTGATGCGGCCGAGGGAGTTGATGCGACCGATAAAGTTCGGTGCGGTCAAGGCAATCTTCTGCGGCCAAGGAAGTCCGGCTGCCTTCCGGTCATGGGCTGACGCCTTCTCTTTGTAAAGGGATGAGAACTTCTCCTTCTTTTATCATATTGTTGCCGGTTATTGTTGAGTCTTCAGAGGTCCCTTATCCGTGAATCAAATTCTTTCAATCCTGAGAGAAAATCAAGAATCCGGTCAAATATTATTACACCAAATTCCTGTGGATATATTTTTCAAAAAGGGAATGGACAAATTCGAAGAAATAGGAAATCGATCGTCTCATCCTATTTGGATTTTATCATTTAGGATTATGCCGCCGGATGATGCGGTCGGAGGCCGGATTCGTGCTTGTAGGCCGGATTCATGCTTTCTTGATTGAGTTTCAAACCGGCTTGAAGTGTCGCTTGGCCCTATTTCGTGACCGAGTTTCTTTTCAATCTTATTCTGGGAACTATCGGTCGAAGTATCTCGTACTCTTTGCCGGAGTCTAAATCGCCACTTGAGTCGGACTTGAGACAATAACACAAAATATCGATAGCTTTGGATTTAGTCAAACATTGGTGAGCGATTGAGGCCGGCATCACGTCGATTGATGAAAGGATTGGACATCTATTTTCAGCTGTTGAAGGTAACCAATCTAGAACTCGTTGTTCGTGGAATTTATCTCGCTTATCCTTTATGATTTTTAGAAAGCTTGCCTCCCTAATCTTCGATTCTGGATGGGGAAGAAATGTATTTGATGTGGAATCATGAATCGATTTTCTTGAATCGCGTATATTCTTCTTTTCACTTTCGATCCTTCCATCTAATTCCGGGATGGAATCATTTGCATTCTCCTTCGCCAGAACCGTAAGCTTTTGCTCAGGATTGCACTTCGTCGCTTCCACAACAACCGAAAATCAGTGCTAATTCGCTTGCTCTTTTTCGAACCCGTGGGTCGCTTGTTGTTAATCGAGCGACTACGGTCGATGAGAACTTCGGACTTTAACGAGACTTATGTGGATCCCTCTCTCGATGAGCTCTTGATGAAGATCTCGGCTACGCTGTAGTAGATCTCGTCAGCTTCTTCTTTGCGAAGATTTTCGATCCTGGATGGCTCTTGAGATTTCGCCGCATGAACCTCCAACGCTCATGCGCTTGTCCAGATAGCTTGACTTTTTCGAATTGCCTAGGAACGAATTACGAACCGTATATCTTTCTCTTTTAGGTTACGCCTCTTGCCGGAATCCAGATTGGTGCTTGAAGGATTTCGATCTTGCTCCTTCACTTGCCTGCGTCTTTGATCACGAAGTTTTGCTTTCACTCGATCGTTCTTTTTGTTAATTGCTCGCACAATATTTCTCTTTTCGGTGGTTTGAATCGTGGTTACTGTTTCCAGTCGTTCGTTTCCCACTGACGTGCCAAATGAAAATACATAATCTGGTTCCTCCAATCTCATAGACTAATAGGACTCCGGGAATTATAGTGGTTCGGCCAATAATCCAGCCTACATCCACTTATTGACAATATCTTTATTACTTTCTTTGGTATTACAACTTTAGAGAGGTTTCTAGTGTTTTCTCTCTCTTCTAATAATGTCTCCTACAAATGAGCCTCTCATCTCTATTTATAGACTTTCTGGGGTGAAGTCTATCTCTTAATCCTTATACATGTGGTATTACTTTATTGGAGCAAACCCCCCTAATTTTGGCCCTTCTCTCCTTGTAAAGCTTTTCGGTCCCATAGTGTAGGATGCGGGATTTGGTCATAGAGCACGGGGCCGGAATACGGGACCCAGTCATAGAGTGCGGAGCCGGAATATGGGGCCCAGTCATAGAATGTGGGGCCAGAATGAGGGACGTAGTCATAGGGCCTAGGACCCGGATTTGGTGCTTGGTGTCCAAATTTGGAGCCTGAACAGGGTCTTGAAGGAGGCTTCGGGTCTGGGCCGAGGTCTAAGGTCTGGACCGCTTTGACCTTTTGCCTTCGTCACATTCTAGCCCTTCTCAACTATATTTGATAACTTGTTATTAAAGAGCAAATGAGAAAGGTGATAGTTAAACAATGTAAAGGTGAATTATAAGAACATTTATATTGCAATGGGAGCCTTGTTGTATGTATTCGCAGGTCAATGACATATATTATGTGGGAAATTCAGTGTTTAAGTTTATGCAATTTAAGGGCCTAAGTGCCAAGCAATTTAAGTTTATGCACTATATTGTGATGTAGTGTAGTTTGGGTGTATATTGGTGTTAAGATGGTGTAATGAGAATTTGAGTGTTTATAGTTTGATAGTGGTGAAAATCTAAGTGCTTGGGTGTAGTAATATACTAGGGAAGCCATGTCAAAATTTGGTGGGGAAACTAAGTGTTTAGGATGTTTTGAGGAGATCTTAAGAATAAGGATGTTCTAGTAAACCTTAAGGGTTGTTTTAGTGAAAATGAATAAACTATGGAGTTCTTGTGCACTAGGATGATCTAGAGGATGTTAGGGAGGAACTAAGGGTTTCCATGGTAAGTTTAAGGCACCAAGACCAAGATTAAGGAAGTTAGGAAACTTGTGCAAAGTTTGAAGGAAAACTATGGTATAATGACTTGTAAACATGTGCTAGCTTATGTAGCTTTAGGAAGTATGAGAAAAGGGAGTAGGTATGAACAATGATGCATAAGGAGTGGTTATGTAGTAAGTAGAAATACACCTTGGTTAGAGGAAGTCCTAGGTGAAAACACAAGTTGGAAGTATAAGGAATTAAGTTAAGTGTTTAAGAATTTGAGTAAAAGTTTAAGGAGGTTGTTGGATGATTTAGGGAGGTATTAAGGTGTTTAAATGATGTTAAAACATGTGGGCAGACATGAGGAATGGTTAGGAAAAGATTGGGGTGAAATTGGAGTCCAAAAAAGAAAGAAAAACACTTTAGAAATTAGGGTCTATTGTGGACAGCCCCTAGGGACCGCCCCTAAGGGGAGGTCCAGACGAATTCTGCAGGCTGGGGACTCTCTGGTTGGGACAGCCCCTGGGACCTCCCCAGTGGGGCGGTCCAGAACAGAACATGTAAAAAAAATTCAAATTTAAGGAGTATAAGGGGGCATTAGTAATAAGCTATTAAGAGGGCAATGGTGATTAGATAAGCAAGTATATATGGGCTTAAAGGATTGAGTTAAGCAAAGTATTTTAATTGTTTAAGGTTAAGTTCTAAGAACTTAACTAGAGTTAATTGGGAATGAAGGGGACTGTTAGGTGTTGATGTTGTTAAGTTATTTAGGACATGTTTAGTAGGTATAATAGCTACTAGGTGGGGAACAAAGGTAAAAGATAATAAGAAACAATGCACTTAAAATTTAAGATAAAAACCACAAGGACTTAGTAAATGACAACGGGTAAATGTTAGTGTTTAGGAAGGTTGAGTAAGTGAATTACCTTAAGTTGAGCTAAATGATGACTTAAAACTGAATGAATGTTTTAGGACTTGTGAATTGGGACTTGGAAGGAGATAAACCGAACGATCGCCGACGGTGAACGATACAGTCTTTCTTTGACCTGCTTGCTAACGAGGTGTCCCTCGGCTTGTGTGTTATCTGTTTATTTGCTATGACTAAGACAAGATAAAGCATACAACCGGTTTTTATTGCTCTCGTTGTGTGTGTGTTTTCCTTACACTAACCCACGAGACTTGAGGTTAGCTACTAACTTAGTTTAGTACCTATTGAGTTAAGGAGAGGAATTATATATTGGTGACAGTTGGTTAATACCCGTTAAGGTTTAACTTGCACATGGATTGTAAGATTTTCACTAACTGGAACCTAAAGGGGGAGTGAGGAACCCGGGACTGACTCCGGTCATGCATGCTAAGGAAAGGGGGTCGGTATCTGAATCAGATCCGACTTCCGCTTAAGGACTTGTCTTCGGACTTGTTGCCTAGGGTCGAACGTCAGCTCTGCTACATTGGATTTCCAGTCCAAGGTAGGAGGCATTAAGATGGTGTGGTAGGATCACCTAAATCCTAAATTATAAGATAAGTTGTTTATTCAACCAATGGAGTTAATAGCTCATTGGCTAGGGTTGCTTTTGACCCGACCAAATAAACATTGAGATAAGATACGACCATTTCTATTTAGAGAACGGTTTGTATTCTAAGGTTAAGGTAAGGCTGAGGCTGAGGTAAGTTAAGATGGACTGAGGAAAAGAGGAGTTGGAACTTAAGGAGTTTAATTACTAACTCACTTTCTAAGAGAACGCTTTAAGTCGTTCATTTGTGTGTGAACTATATATGTTCATTTGTGGATTGTTGTTTTATTGCACTTCATATTATGATTGTGATTCTAATCAACTTCCATGCTATCGACAATTAGTCGTCGTAGCCCCGTTAGCTTGGGGGCCATGAGAGGGTCGTACTAGCATTCTTGCTGACCCCTTTGGGGGCTGTTTTTACTTTTGCAGGTAAGCGGCCCATGAAGAGTCACCACGAGAGTAGGAGTGGGTAGACTTAGGTGGGGCTTTTATTTTGAATACGGGTTGCGCTTGTGCTCCCGTCTGTTGATATTAAACTGATAGTAGTTATATTGTTAACAGAGATACTATGAACTCGGTTGGTGAATGTTTTGGATGGTTGTACAATCTTTTGGATAAGCGTTGTAAATACTTCAGGTTCGGTATATTCTTTTGATCAGACCGTGGCAAGGTCCCGGTGTTAGATTATTCCGCTGCGATGTTTAAGATTAAGTTGTTAAGTTACGGTAACCACGATTGGCTATAGGATGGGTGTTACATATACAGTTGGGATTACATAGGCGCTCACCTGTCGTTTGAGTTACAGTTGGTTTAGATTGATGTATAGGTTAGTATCTCGTTATTACTGCGGTTATGTATTTGTTACTAGTGTTGTTTCGTATTTAATTTACTTCTGCTTCTTTACTCGTATGGGCGAGTAATGGCATGTGACACCCGAGCCAGATTTAAGTATTGTGAGACTTCCGCTGTGAGACGTTGTTTATTAATGCCACATGAGTGAATATTACATTATTACCGAGAGGGGTGTTACAGAAGATGGGAGAAAGGGGGCGAAGAAATTGGTGGTGGGTATCAGGCGTGTGGAGCGCGTTCCTAACGGGAAAATCAGAAGCACATTAACTTTAAATTTTTTACTATGTTAGAAATACTTTTTTAATTATTGATATAACATCTTTTGAAAAAAAATTCTTAAACATAAAATAAGTAAGTTGTGAACGATAATAGAATTTGAAAATATGCAAGTGAAGTAGGTTATGTGGTTAAGTGAGGATATCTTACATATATTTACAATATGCAACATCTTCAAAGCGAAAATGAGGTGGATATAGACCATGCTATAAGGTTACCAAATGAGAAAGAAGAACTTCCAGACCTTTTAAGTAAATGCTATTGCACATATAAGATGCATTGAAGTTTTTACCAACTTAATTTATTGAAAGTTCACTAAGACTTTTAGGTTCAAAAATTTGTGATATTATCACACATCAACAATGAAGGATGAATCTACGGAAGATGCGACATGAGAAAGAAAAAAGAAATTCAGTTATGTGATCAACTACAAAAGAACATAGACGCTTTGCGGGAACCAAGAAAGACTTCCTTAAATGATGATATATAAATAGTTACATGTTTTGAATTGAAAATTTCCCGATGTAAATATTTTGTCCATGCATGTGTGACAACACTAGCCTATGATGTCGGGGTGTTCGGGATTAGTAGAGGTGAAAACTGCTACAATCCTTTGTGACACTCACCTCCCTACGTTAATAACTTTGGTCATGAATGTTTCTCATGCAATCACATATCATCTTTTATTTTCTGAAAGGTCTATTTGACAACTCACATGGAGACATCCTAGTCCATTTTTATGTGAATAAAAGTCCACTTCATGTGTGTACCCAATTCAGTTACCATCAAGTGCGCCATGAAAATAAAGGTAAAATATTCCACTTCAAACAAACAACCTTGAGCATTCGCTTGATCTTTGAGGAAATTCTTTCCATTTTATAAAGATCGTCAATCATATATGGATATAGATGGTCGTGGTCTGGTTTCCACACTAGTTTAGTATGTTTTTCTAGGCACTTGCCCCCTTTGGCTTCCACACTGGTTTTAGTTGTTTTTACTTGTTTCTTTGTTTCTTTAGACTTGTTGGTCATGGATGGTTTGACCATTTTGAGCCATGTAGGATGGGATAAACCATATAGTGTCCCTTAACTTCTAGGGTGTTTAAAAGTTTCCATAAAATATCAAATAGATTATATAAATAAGTTTACAATGAAACATAGGAGATGATACTTTCTAAAAAAGTGATAAGTGGCACAACCACTCTATGTTTTATTTTGCAACTCAAAAAATCCGTTTTTAATGCACTTACAATTTCTACCTTCAAATACTTCAAATACTTGGTTCCACTTATACCAAATACTGAAATCCTTTTATTATGAATAATCCACTTTTACTAAGATTTATTTTTTCTAACCCAGTAGATATAATTGATTCCAACCTTGATTAATTGCTTTTTGATAAATGCAAATACCAAATTGTCAATATCTGTTGTTATCAAGCATGTACAATGGTCAATACTAACACTTTAAATACATTGAGGGTAGAGAATTCAATCTTAAAAACATAAAAGGTGTTTGTACACTACTAGTTACACCAATTTATGATCACAGGCAAAATTATAACTAAATTATTGAAAATTGTTTTGAAACTGTACCATTTTATCGATAATATTTCTAGAAAAAATAGTGACACCACATGTATACATCCTGGGTTCTCAACTTCCTTGAACTTTATTTGAAAATAACTTGGAACTTAACATTCCACATAAATGAGCTATGACTTAGAGGCCTAAGGTCCAAAAGCCATTATATGGATACAATAAGCATTCAAGTTGTTAGAATTAAGGGTTAAATGGGGGTCGGGTTAAACAAGATTGAACAAAGTGAACTTCACCTAAGTAGGGTTAAAATGAAGTGAAGTAAGGTAATGATTTGATGTTCTGTTTGGCTAGTTTGAGAGATCACGAAAGAGAGAATTAGGATGAGCCGTGTTAAATCACGTTGACTTATAGACCCTACTTATGAAACAATACTTCGATCTTATTATAAAACGCAAGAATGTACTGGACATCAGATTACAGATGAGAAAACCAAGAATGAAGAAAGGGAGTTCGAAGGAGGTGGCTGCATAGAGCCGTAAACACAGACATGGAAAAATTTCTCTCTCGAGGATAAACTAATACCTACACACTTAACCTAACCAGAAAACACCAAAGAAGAAGACTAAACAACCCTTTAATGTAACACTATGTTTTAACTCTTAACTACCCCCCTCAATTTCTAAAAAAGGAAGTTAAAACACAGGGAAAATTGAAACTAAAATAAACTACACTCATCTAGAACGGACATCAATAACAAACTATACAAGCAGAAAGCAACACAAAACCTTCCCAGACAATTCACACGAAGCATTCAATATCTTCTATTCCAAGTTGTCTGAGTATGATGGGATATGATCTTCTAGGAAGAACCTTAGTTAACACATCCGCTACTTGATGATCAAAAGAGACAAAATCGACTCTCACAAGACCCTCGAGGATTTTCTGTCTCATAAAGTGACAGTCTACATCAATATGTTTGGTTCTCTCGTGGAAAACAGGGTTCTTTGCAATGTACACTGCTGCTTGACTATCTGACTTGAGAGGAATGGGCCATATCTCTTCCATCCCTAACTCATGCAGAATCTCATCAACCAGCTTACTTCTGCCACAGCTTGTCTTAGACAGTTTTTTAGATTTGTGAAATACTCCGAACTTAAATATAGGGATTAAGGTTATTCCAATATGTATTTAAGGGCCTAATAACACATAAGTAATATTGGTAAGGAAAATAAATCCAAAAAGAAAGAGAGGAAACGCCTAAAAAGCGAAAAACGCTAAATAAGCGTGAAATAACCATAGGAGGTATGAGACCTCGGTTAGAGTATTATGTGGAACCTTAAGGATTAAGAAGGCCTAAATAATATATGGGAATAACTCCCGAAGAAAACGGATCCAAATAATGTATAAAATGCTAATAGAGCTTTAGCGCACGTTTTTCGAGAAAACCCGAAAACGTGACTTTAAGTGGTCAAATGAACCCGTAAAAATTATAGTATATTATAAATAAAAAAAGCAATTAATATTAAATGCTTAATTAGTAAAGATAGAATTCTAAAAGTAAGAATTTACTAGAAAAGAAGGAATTATTTTTATGAATAAACGACACTCCAACTAGTAGTAATGTGAGATGGTTGTTTTAATAGGTAAAACTCCCTCACACACACCTAATAAGCTAGAAAAGAAATAAGAGAAAGGAAAAGTATAAAAGTACCTCACCCTCTCTCTCTCACCCTCTTCTCTCTTTTTCTTTTCTCTTCCTCCTCTTCCTCCCCTCCTTACTGTTTCTCCTCTGTCGCAGCTGTTTTTCTCCTCCACACACCTTCTGCTCACTCCAACTCCAGCTTTTCTGCCCAAAATCCCAAATAACCTTTTTAATCTTAATTCATTCCCCTTCCATTGAAATTTCAAGAATGCTTCTCATTCACCCTAGCTTTAGCTCAAAGGCAAAAAGAGAAAATAAATCACACTTGTTTCTTCATTCAACTCATGTTGTACGTATCCATTAGCAAAGCCATTTTTCTTTAACATGCTCTCAATCTCTTCTTGAGCATCATTCCAACCTTGCAATGGTGCGGGATCACCTTCTTGAACCAAGGGCTAAAACCCCTCTTAAAAGCTTCAAAAGGTAAACCCTAGAATTTGTGTTCTAAACACTTCAATGAATTAGTATAAATCTAAGGGTTAGTATTTTAATTATACTTGTTTTTTGTGTAATTGGGTGATGGGAATGGATTTTGGCAACTCCATTGCCCACTTGACCGATTTTGTGCAAAGGAAGAAAGAGGAAGAGAATTGGAAAGAAAGAAGGAAATTAAGAGCTTAAGGTAAGAGCTCCTTCTTAATGCTAAGTTTTAATGCATTATAGTATTGGGAATGGGTAAACTAATTAAAGAACCCAAACTAATGTATTAGTATTGTAGTTATGCAAGTTTGACTATTTATGAGCTAGTATTTAGATTGTTGGCCTTAGAGCCAAATAACTTGTGTATGAGTATTGGTATTGTTTTTTGATGGAGTAATGATGTATTGAGATTGTTTTGATTGCTGGTAGGACCTTGTATGGGTGTGGCTAGAATAGGAATGAATTTGGTGAGAAAGTATGCATGTGGAGAAGTTAGAATTGTAGGTGAACCATGGCAAAATTTAGAGGGAATGTGCATTTATGGATGACTTGGTGAATGGGAAGACCAAGGTTGTATTGGGTTGAGTAGAGATATTTAGTAACCATGGAATGGTAGTTGTAGTATGAGAATCTTAAAAGGGTGTAAAATGTAGCAGAAGTGTTAAAATGCATGGAGAAATATGAGGAATTAGGGTATTTGGAGAACTTAAGGTGAGTAGTTTGACACCTTGAAAAGATTTGGAGAAGAGCAAGGTAATGGGATGGACCTAGGATGGAATTATTGATTGAGGATGCTAGGAGTAGCATTGGTAGAGGGAGTATTGAATGGTAAAGGTTAAAGTAAAAATCTATAGCATTGGAGGAAGGAAATTGGTATGAGTGCTGGAATGAAGTGAGGAAGATTGTGTAAGTTGTCTTAGGAATAAGTAATGGATTTGGTGGATGAATTAAGGTGTTTTAGGAAGCCTAAATGGTACTAAAACATGTGGTATTACATGTAGAAAGATTGGGGATGCAGTGGATAAAAAAGAAGTGAAAACAAAATCTGTAGGCAAGTTCTGCTACCGACCGACCCAGCAGGTTGGATCGGTCGTGGGTCGGTCGGGGCTTAAATTACTGGAACGAACTTTCTGACTTCGACTGACCCAGACAGGGTGAGTCGGTCGTGGGTCGGTCTGACAAAATCCTTAGGAGTCGAAGTTTCTGACTTCGACTGACCCAGAGGTTGGGCCGGTCGGTGGGTCGGTCGGGTATAAGTCTGGAGGACGGAAAACTTACTGGAATGGACCGACTCAAGAGGTTGGGTCGAACGACCCTAACTTACAAAAAAAATAAAAATAAAATAAAAAATAATATAGTAATCATAGATATGTATATATATATATTATACATATGTGCATATAAATGGGTTTTAGTAATACACATTAATGGAACAATGATGGTGAGAAAGTAATTATATGAGTAAGAAAACAAGTTTGAAGATGTAATTAGAAGGTTGTAAGTATAAGAACATTAAGTTAAACCGAAATAACGGGATAACGGGGTAAGTACGGGAGTAGTAATTATGTATGCATTGTAATGCTTAGTATTAATTGAACCATTTGGCATGTAGTCATTGGTTGAGAATAAGACTCGAGGAACAAGAGTGAATCAGTGGAACGTGAGGACACCCGGTAAAGTAAATCCCGGTGAAAGGTATGATTCTTCATGCTCTGTGTCCTAACCTGGTTACCCCGATTTGTGTGCTTATTTGATCACCTAAAATAAGCTAAATGCATGAATCAAACTTTAAGCACTTACCCGTGCTTGTATTATATTTGTTCTTGCTATATTGTCTTGAACATTCAGTTTGTATAATTCATGAAATGAATGGATGAAGATGAAGTGTGTATGTACCTTGTAGTGTACTTGTGTAATGTATTGTACCTTGAATGGATGCGTATGTGAGTAATGTAATATTGTGTGGTCTGGATGTGTTGACTTCTACTAATTCCTAACTACCTAACTTCTAACGTAAGTATTGAGTAAATTGGAATGAGTAGAAGTCCGATATAGTTTCGGCCACACGTGAGGATGAGGAGACACAAGAGGTTGGATCTGATTCCTGGCTTTTAATCTTTTCCACGGCCCAAAACCCTTAAATGGGTAGCATCCTGGATTAGTGAGCCACAGTAAAGCCCGGTGGTGGGACGGTGTAGTTCCTGCCCGGAGGTCCCCATGACTTGACTTGAGTAAGTAGTAAGTAAGTAAAGTATGTATGAGTAATGGTCTTGGCTGGTGTAAGTCATTGACCCCGAGTAAAAGAGTAATCTCCACCCGATTAACCCGGGTGGACAAAAGGAGCTAACAAGTATTGTGTATGTATGGTGTAAGCGTATTTTGGTAAAGGTAAGTATGTATTGGTTGACTTGTATTGTCTGCCTTGTATGTATTGAAATGTATGTATGTATTCCTTTTGTAGTATTGTATTAGTATGAATGAAAGCATGTATGTATGTATGTATTTGTAAAATGAATTGCATGTATTCGACCAAGTGGTCGGCGTACCCTCGCTAGTACGCGGGGTATGCGGAAGTCATATGCAGCGTAAGCTGAGCCCCTTGGGGCGATGTTTTATTGTACATGTACCGAAGCAGTTATGACCATGGTAAGAGACCGGCAGCTATGCTTAGGTAGCTAGAAAATAATTGTAGTATTCGGTTTGTATTTGGAATGTGTATTGTAATTGTGTAGTACTCGGATATTCCGGTCCATCAGACCGATGCTGTATGTAGTAGTAAGCCTTGTTAGTCACGAGGGTGGCTAACGGCATTGTATTACCCTCCGTTGTGTAAGCAAGTATCCGCTGCGTGAGTACGGAAGTATGAGGAGATTAGACGGTAATGACGGTATTAGCAGTTGGGGTGTTACAAAAAGTGGTATCAGAGCGAGGTATCGCTCTGATGACTGGAAATACCGAGTTTAGGAAATACCGAGTTAAGAATTAGAAGCTTAGGGCTAAGGCTGAGTGATAGCGTTAGAGATACGCTAGTTTGGAACCACCGGTGTGTACCGGATACCTACAATATCAGTCCTGCCCACCACATCCCCATTGTACAACTTGGGAAAGAACGCCAGAGAGAAGGATAGTCCTCTCATACCGGAAAAACCTGATCTGGCAGTTGTGAAGCCACCGTACGGTAAACAAGAACCTGACATGTAGTAGATTCCAAGAAATGGAAGTCCCGGAGATGGTCTCCGGTGAAACAACAATACCCGCGTTAATAGCGGTGGAATGAGTACCTCAACCACAAAGAGGCTGCAACTTACAACAGCATGAGGAGACATGCTTAGCAGTCGCGAAACCTGGCTAGTCATCCAGCAGCAGGAAAAGAAACACTAAGCATGCATCAGAGTGGGAAAAAGGAACAATAACAAAACCCGAGATATAAGTCTACGGGGCAGTAAATCTAAGTAATACCATCAGCGGTATGTTAGCTGACTAAGGACATAGTCGGGAGTGGTTAACTCCAAAACTACAACGCCAGAAGGGTTACAATACCTGGCCATCATAGCTCAGATAACTACATGAACATTCACGAGATATAATCTGACAAGACTACCAAATACGAGTGGAAACCATACCGTGACCGGTATAGGATTACCCAAAAACCACCAGTACCACACACTTGCCACGACAAGTGCAGTAAGAACAGAAACATGTAGAGGAACCCTAACACACCACAAGTACTTAGTAATGTACCGTAATCGTGATGAAGCAACTACAGGATCAAACATCCTAAAAACTAGAAGAATGAAACCTTTGAAAGGCCTGTCGGCCCGACCATTGTACAAAGGATATACCAGTCAGCAAGAAGCTGGACTTGGCCGAAACCTCGACATGGCTACGCCATGAAGAACTTCTTTTAACACCGAACCATTGTTTCAAAACCCAAAATTTTCCTTTCAAAACCACAACTCTTCTTTTAAACCTTGGATTTCCAAAACCAAACCAACAAATTACGGTGAGTATCATAGAATGATACAAGAGGAGTTGACAATAGAATATTTCACCTAGGCGTGTGATGAGCACTACGAGTGTACCCAAATAAGGGATGTGGGACGACCGCACTTCGAAGGAGCTTGCGGGCCTGACAGATAGTCATGTAAGTGGTAACGTATCAACAAGGTACCCCACGTAAGTATACATGTAGTGTACGAAACACGGGAAGTAGTCAACTCCGTTCTACAGACCATTAGTGAGTTCGAACCAGAACAGCTAGACACCTCAGACGATCAAGTATAAAGAACTCAGAGAATCCATCCGAAGATAAGGAATGAGGACTAGGAAGTGCAAAGAGCACAGGCTAGTAAGCATAGACATTGGATATGTCTCAAGGACTTCAAACAGATACATGGTAGCTGGAGTAAGCATCCAGCCCAACACAGTAAGGCAAAATCCTAACGTGAACACCACAAAGTTCAACAAACGGGACAGAGTTCCCAAAAGCGATCACAAGATTACCACGAAGCATAATCCATCATTGGAGAGGATGTTAAACCTAGCCTAAAACACTAGGAGAAAGTATGAGCAGTTTACCCAAGAACGGGAGACGTTATAACCCTAAAGAAGATAACTCAGACTACAATACCATAAGGCGTATAGTAGACGTATCATATCATAAACATTAGCCGGATGTAATGGTGTAACCTAAAAACACCCAGGAGCAATCCTTGAGGGGTGTCTGAATTTACAGCAGTCGAACAACAGCGACATGATAAGAGCACGAGGGCTAGAACGAACATTCTGTTAAGACACCGAAGGGATTTCACCTAACAGGAAATACCCTCAACCACTAAAAGGACACTGATTAACATCAGGAAGCCAAAAAGGACCTCCTATGAACGGAAGCGTGATGCCACGACTTGCCATGGAGCCCAGTAATACCTCCAACCTATAAGGTATATAAGAAGTGGAAACATGTATAAACAGCTTGCAAAGAGCATAGCTCGCAGCTATTTGGCTTAAAATCCATGAACCAAATACGTTATGTAAACACAAACGGTTGGAAAACCCACACCGATTATCAACAAGACTTGCAAAAGATAGCTTCATACTACAAATAGATCGACGACTGAACCACCCTATTTGAGCTCAACACCATAAGTGGCTTGGAGTAATGGCTACCTCAGTGTCACTGTCACTAGAGCATCAGTCTAGTATACAGTTGACGGGACTTTTAATTGCCCTTCATGCCTTCTGTAGCAATGGTAGCACAGAGGCATAAGAATCGTGATAATGCCAACAATGGCCTAGTCACACTTGGACACTACGAAAAACTCGAGGAAAGGTACCCCTCGTTAACCAAAGACCACCAATGTGGTGATGATGTGAACCCTTAGTAAAGGCTTCCATCTACCATAATAACAAGCTTGCGCATGTAGTTATTGCCAAGAGACAATCGAATAAGGAAATGAGATTTCCAAACTACTACTCCTAGAAAGAGGCTTTGAGAGCAACTGTGAAAACCAAGATGGATGGGTTTAGAAGGAAACCTAGAATGGGTATAATGTAGACTAGAAAAGCACATCGCTTAAAAAGCTTAGAGACTTGAAGGAGTAAGTATACTCCATATGCAGTACATAAACAGATACTAACATAGTAACCTTGTCATGAGACTTATGAGCGGAAACTGACCTCTCAACAAGAACTTTCACTTATCAAGTGATAGATACTCTTCAATTGGAGAACGGGGCCCGAAAACCCTTGAAGTTTCTTGGGATGTCCCGGTGATGTACATACAAAAGTAAAACTACACAGCTAGAGCCTATAACTAATGCTCAGCACTGGAAAGACAATAATTGTCAAAACACCACGAATGACCAACGACAAGAGAGCTTGTAACCTGATAAATCACTTCATCCTTGGTCAACCAAGATATTTGGCAAATATATCATGAATGAGGAATGAGGAAGTAATGTGAGGTAAGCTAGCCTACACATGAAACCTGAATTGAAATAAAACATCTTCACATTGGGAAGATAATAATATTGCGGTATGCTACGACAACCGTCATACACATGAACATAAGAAATCCTCGGTGTATTCACACCATAAGGAGATGGTGCGCAACAAGCGACCACTATGAAGAAGTATTAGACAATGACACGGAGTATAAGTATGAGAAGACAGGCAGAAATATTCATTCCTATCACATAAGTGACTTACTGTCGAGCGTTTACGCCTCTGCACTCGGTATGACTGAGTGTTTTGGTATTGCACTTGTGTAGTTAATGATCTAGTGGGATAGCTAGGAATATGGAAAATGTAAATCGTAGTAAACTCTTCTTTTCACCAACGAACATGGCATAAGCTAGTCAAGCAAAAGCTTAGAAACAACCGTGCGGCCTAAGGACAAAGAAGCACAAAGAGTGTAAAGCACACCAATAATCACAAGATGTGAATTCCATTGGAATAATAAGGTGAAAGGAGACTTAAGAAAGTCACTAGGTCCGGCGCATAGAGAATGCAAGGTCATACAAGTAAAGAACACTTGTACTGAACCAGAAGAACTGGTATGATTCAGAAGCTATTGACAACAGAGGAAGCCCTACAACTAAGTAGTGACTTAACCTCACCGACAATAAGTAAGAGGAACTTAGCGAATAATCATGGGAGTACAAATAGTATGTAAAATAGATTGCCAGAGAGCTGGTCATAATTCTAAACTCATTGAGTTCAAGCACGGTACAAGAATACCACACTGATCTAACAAACCTTATCTCCACAATAGAGGGATAAAAGGCGATGAGTAGCACATCTAGAATAACCAAAGAGCGAATTAAGCGCTAAGGTTATCAGGGTGTCGCAGTAGAAGCTAGTGGGCCCTAGCTAAGAAGAATTTAATACAACTAGTAAGTATGTGAGAATGGCTATTAATGCCTTGAAGCCTGATAGGCTAGAACCGAATTAATTAGGAGTTAAATAAACTCCAACAGAAATTCTTGGTGCAAGGACTAAACCATTAGTATGGTTAAGACCCCTTGACCAGAGTACATTATGTAACAAATGATAACTGATTTGATGATTGGTACTTATGTTAAATAAACATACGTATTCAGTCATGTAGTAATTGTGGTAATTAGGCACGAGAGATGCAAATACCATAACATGAGTCGGTATAAAACTGATGTAGAACCTAGAGGAAATTAAGTTCCTTAGGTGATTGTTGTGAGACAAATGTGTAAGTGGACGGAGCTCCACAAGTATTGTATCCTTTAAAGAAGTATTATGAAATTATTGAGAGAGTAGTTGATGAATGAAGTCCATGAGTAATGTATTCCTAGGTAAATTATTGGAAGCAAATTGAGGACGATTGGATTCCGAAGGATCATATTCCTTAGCTAGAGTATTTGAGATGATGGAGAGTAATGGATGAAAGTAGTGAAAGTCAATGAAATGAGCCCTTAGGTATTGAATCTCGAAGTAAAGTAATTGGGGGTAGATTGAGGATGATTGATGGACTGAATTTCATCCTTTGGAGATGTGTGAATTTGTAATCATGACTAGAAGAGTAAAAAGATAGAAAATGGGAAATAATCGAATTATATGTTTGTTTGAAACTGATGTGGGAAGTCGAACTTGATCCTGATCAGATCAGGGAAACTGAACACAAATTGGGTGGAAAGATAGTTCAACACTGATGCTGATCACATCAGGGTCGAATGATTCTTGAAGCTCCCCTCAAGTGGTCACCAGAATCACGCATAGGATAGAAGTAATGAATATAAATTGGTATTGGAGTTGTTGTCCTTTAGAAAGATTTCTAATTAGCGGTCGTGGAAGGATTTCTCTTAGATTGGAGATTAAGGATTTGTTAGAAGCTTATACCGGAGAACGGTGGTAGTATATCATATTGTATTATTCCAAGGGCAGCGGGACATAGAGGAGTCCTGTGTCTAGATGACCTGAGTTCCTGCGAGATTGTAGTGTGTATTGCATTGCTTTGGGGATAGCTTTGCATTGTATGTATGTGTAAACCTTGTAATGTAAAACCAGATGGTGGATGTAATGCGGATTGGAGTAATTATTGTACATTTGTATGGTATGTATGTAGAAACCTTGAGTAAGGGATTTGGGAATTGTAAGGAGAGGAATTTATGACTTTGGCATAGACATGTATGAATGAGTAAGTATAGTAATCATATAACTTGAGCAACTTTGAGGGTAAAGTTTCTTAAGGGGGGTAGATTGAAATACCCGAACTTAAATATAGGGATTAAGGTTATTCTAATACGTATTTAAGGGCCTAATAATGCCTAAGAAATATTGGTAAGGAAAATAAATCCAAAAAGAAATGAGGAAACACCTAAAAAATGAAAAACGCTAAATAAGTGTGAAATAGCCATAGGAGGTACGAGACTCGGTTAGAGTATTATGTGGATCCCTAAGGCTTAATAAGGCCTAAATAATATATGGGAACAACTCCCGAAGAAAACGGATCCAAATAATGTATTAAACGCTAATAGAGCTTTAGCGCACGTTTTTGAGAAAACCCGAAAACGGACTTAAGTGGTCAAATGAACCCGTAAAAATTATAGTTCATTAAATAACTATAATTAAGCATTAATGGAAGCTTAATAACTAATAAAATTAAAGAAACCGAGAAAATTCCAGAAACCAGGCCCGGTTAGTGAATAGTACCAAAACCGGGTAAATTAACGAGCGTTTTTGTAAAAGACGAGAAACGCTCCAACTAGTAGTAATGTGAGGGGCCGGTTTTTAATAGGTAATAAGCTCCCTCACCCACACCTAATAAGCTAGAAAGAAATAAAGGAAAGAAAGAAAAGTAGAAAAGGTACCTCACCCTCTCTCTCCTCCCTCACTTTCTCTTTTCCTTTTCTCTTTCCACTCTTTCTCCTTCCTTCACCGTTTTCTCCTCCCTCTGTTGCAGCTGATTTCTTCCTCCCCTTCCATGGCTACTCAAGCTCTTTTGCTTTGCCCAAGCTTCATGAAAGCTCAAAATGTAAAATAACTATATAATCTTACTCCCTCATCATTCTACACTTCCCTCTTTTTAGAATTTCAAAATGAGGAAGTTCATCTCCATGGGTTTTCCCCATTGGAAGAGAAAATGGCATCAATGTGTAGCTTGGAGTCTCCTCTCTTCATTAAGGTAAAAATCTACATGCAATACTCATGTTTCTATCATTTCCTTTGTAGCCGATTTTACCCCTTTGTAATGCTCCATTTTTCTCTCTCTTTTAAGCATCATTCCAAGCTTGCAATGGTGGTGGGATCACCTTCTTGAACCAAGGGCTAAAACCCCTCTTAAAAGCTTCAAAAGGTAAACCTTAGAATTGTGTGTTCTAAACACTTCAATGAATAGTATAAATCTAAGGGTTAGTATTTTAATTATACTTGTTTTTGTGTTTATTGGGGATGGGAATGGAGTTTGGCAACTCCATTGCCCACTTGACCAATTTTGTGCAAAGGAAGAGAGAAGGAGGAGAATTGGAAAAGAAAGAAGGAAATTAAGAGCTTAAGGTAAGAGCTTATTCTTAATGCTAAGTTTTAATGCATTAGAGTAATGGGAATGGGTAAACTAATTAAAGAACCAAAACTATTGTATTAGTATTGTAGTTATAGAAGTTTGAGTATTTATGAGCTAGTATTTGGATTGTAGGCCTTTGAGCCAAATAACTTGTGTATGAGTATTGGTATTGTTGTTTGATGGAGTAATGACGTATTGAGATAGTTTTGTTACTGGTAGGACCCTTGTATGGGTGTGGCTAGAATAGGAATGAATTTGGTGAGAAAGTATGCATGTGGAGAAGTTAGAATTGTAGGTGAACCATGGCCAAATTTTAGTAGGGAATGTGCATTTATGGATGACTTGGTGAATGGGAAGACCAAGGTGTGTATTGGGTTGAGTATAGATATTTAGTAACCATGGAATGGTAGTTGTAGTATGAGAATAAAAGGGTGTAAAATCTGTTGCAAGAAGTGTTAAAATGCATTGGAGAAACTAGGAGGAATTAGGTGTATTTGGAGAACTTAAGATGAGTAGTTTGACACCTTGAAACAGATTTGGAGAAGAGCTAGGTAATGGGATGGAACTAGGATGGAAGTAATGCATTGAGGATGCTAGGAGTAGCATTGGTAGAGGGAGTATTGAATGGTAAAGGTTAAAGTAAAAATCTGTAGCATTGGAGGAAGGAAATTGGTATGAGTGCTGGAATGAAGTGAGGAAGATTGTGTAAGTTGTCTTAGGAATAAGCAATGGATTTGGTGGATGAATTAAGGTGTTTTAGAAAGCCTAAATGGTACCAAAACATGTGGTATTACATGTAGGAAGATTGGGGAAGAAATGGGTAAGAAAAAGAAGTGAAAACAAAATATGCAGGCAAGTTCTTCTACCGACCGACCCAGCAGGTTGGATCGGTCGTGGGTCGGTCGGGGCTTAAAATCACTGGAACGAACTTTCTGACTTCGACCGGCCCAGACGGGTGAGTCGGTCGTGGGTCGGTCGGACAAAATCCTTAGGAGTCGAAGTTTCTGACTTCGACCGGCCCAGAGGTTGGGTCGGTCGGTGGGTCGGTCGGGTAAGTCTGGAGAACGGAAAACTTACTGGAATGGACCGACCCAAGAGGTTGGTCGGTCGGTGGGTCGGTCGGCCCTAACTTACAAAAAAAAACATATAGTAATCATAGATATGTGTGTGTGTATATATTATATGCATATAAATGGTTTTAGTAATACACCATTAATGGAACAATGATGGTGAGAAAGTAATTATATGAGTAAGAAAACAAGTTTGAGGATATAATTAAGAAGGTTGTAAGTATAAGAACATTAAGTTAAACTGAAATAACGGGATAACGGGGTAAGTACGAGAGTAATAATTATGTATGCATTGTAATGCTTAGTATTAATTGAACCATTTGGCATGTAGTCATTGGTTCAAGAATAAGACTCGAGGAACAAGAGTGAATCAGAGGAACGTGAGGACACCCGGTAAAGTAAATCCCGGTGAAAGGTATGATTTCTTCATGCTCTGTATCCTAACTGGTTACCCCGATTTGTGTGCTTATTTGATCACCTAAAATAAGATAAATGCATGAATCGGACTTTAATGCACTTACCCGTGCTTGTATTATATTTGTTCTTGCTATGTTGTCTTGAACATTCAGTTTGTATAATTCATGAAATGAATGGATGAAGATGAAGTGTGTATGTACCTTGTAGTGTACTTGTGTAATGTATTGTACCTTGAATGGATGCGTATGTGAGTAATGTAATATGTGTGGTCTGGATGTGTTGACTTCTACTAATTCCTAACTACCTAACTTCTAACGTAAGTATTGAGTAAATTGGAATGAGTAGAAGTCCGATATAGTTTCGGCCACGCATAAGGATAAGGAGACACAAGAGGTTGGATCCGATTCCTGGCTTTTAATCTTTTCCACGGCCCAAACCCCTTAAATGGGTAGCATCCTGGAGTAGTGAGCCATAGTAAAGCCCGGTGGTGGGACGGTGTAGTCCCTGCACGGAGGTCCCCACGACTTGACTTGTTATAACCAAGGTTTGGTGCAGTTTTTCTTTCTTTTTGTCACGCATATTATTAAGAAGAGCTACTTAATAATCAGGATGCTGATGTCTTTTGGAGTAAAGACAAGGGCAAGGTGGTCTTCTCCTTTCTAACTCTTGGTAAGGGAATATTAATTAAATTGAGTTATATTAATAATTCCCTAATCACAATTCTGATCACGCTCCCCCTACTCTTCTCCCGATCAGTTTTGAAAACCGTCGCGGACGCTCCTCTCATCTTCTCAACTCTTCTCTACCCCTCCGATCTGTCAAGCGCTTCTGTGTTGTTGGAATTCGAAGACTACTTGTGGTTGCTCCCCTCTCTGCTTTCGTGCTCAGTCAAGGTAAGTTGTCGCAGTTTATCTCCCTTTAATTCTGTAATCTGAGCCCCCTTTGCCCTAACCGTTTTCCTTCAATCTGATTAGTGAATCAGTAATCCTTCCGACGTTCTTTGTCAATCTCCGCTGCTGGGGCTGGTTCTGTGTTCCTGTCTGTCGATTCAGGTATGGATTGTGGTTCCGTTCGGGAAGGGACGTTACTCTAAGTTGAGGGCTCAATGTTCTGCCTTCTTTGCCCCCCCCTCTTGCCTCTGTTTTTTTTCCCTGTGTTGGCCCTGCATTGAGTGGTTGCCCGTGCTGGAACTGTGATGAGTTTGGTCCTCATCTTGCCTGGGTTTAGTCTCTTGCGTACTCGAGGTAGGTGGCCTATGGATTCGGCTGTGATGTTCAGCTTGGGAGTTGTTATGCTGGTCACCGTACGAAACAATGTGTTCTGTCTCTACAATGAACCACTGTAAAGAGCATTTCGCCTGATCGTTTATGTGAGTGTTGTTAATAATGTACAAACCCCCAAGGTGTTTATACCAACTTATGATGTTTTGACCCTGTTTTGGTGCTTCTGTGTGTGACAAATCGCCTCGTTCTTTGAGTTTTTCGGCGCGTCCGAAACTTCCTTCCGAACCTTGGAAGTTCAAAAATGCCCTTCTGCGCTTTGAAATTTCTGAACTTTTACGTGTCCGAACTTCCGTCGAGCTTGAACATCCACGGAGTCCTCGGACTGGGGGCGAGGACGACGAGTCCGACTTACAAGTCTCGAGTGGGTGCAAAATCCTTGTCCGTCCGGACAGAAGTTCGGACCCACTCATCCCTTCTTCTGTTGCTTCGGACCTGTGTCCGAACTTCGTTGTTCGGACAACATGTTCGGCTCCGCGTATTTGATTCCACAAGAAGACGTCCGAACATCCGTCCGAGCTTTGATGTTTGGCTACCCCGGTTTCTGCTCTGTTAAGTTCTTCGACTGTGTGTCCACACCCCAATTACACAACAAACATCCGGACTTTGAACCTTCGGACTGTAGCTTGCCATGCTTTTCAAGAGGACCACAGAGTAACCCAAAATGGCTCGTTTGACGCCCGTTTGACTTCCGTGTGCGCGTGGTTGGATTCCCCTTCTGCTTTATAAGCTCCTTATTTGCTTCTGTTCCTTTGTGACCATATGCTTAATAGGTTCAACCTGATTCCGGTTCTTGTCATGTTGACTATCTAGTAGTATCTCTGTGTCTGCAACCTGACAGATTGGATGGACTTCGATTACTCGCTATCGTCAGTAGCTTAGCGCACTCTGTCAGGATCTTCTGTTCATGGGTGATGCCTCGTTCTGCACACGGGTTTCATCTCGTTGACTGTTTACGAGTGAGGTTTCCTCGTTGGGTTCACGAGCTGATGCTCGTCTTCTGGTTGTTGCTGTAATCATATGCTTAATCGTTTCAAGCTCTGTTTGGGACCTAGTTATCTCTGTGTCTGAATCTGTGTTCGTCTTTCTATCCGGGGTGGACTTCTACTTCTATTTCTGCCCAGTTATGATTCCAGGCGTTTCCTGTTCTGTTTACGAGTTATCCATTTTATCCTAAAATGTTTGCGCATGCTGGTGTGCATGAAGTAGTGGTCACTCTCTGATTCAGGCATATTGGTGGACTTCTACTTCATGTTTGCCAAAAACAAGTCAACCTTGAAAAATTGGTCACCCCTACCCACTATCTTTGCTCATTCCCCACTCTAGTCAACATTGCAGATTGATCAGCGAAGGTCACTTCCTCAGCTCTAGAGTTAGTTCGTTATGTTATTCTGAATTCTTTTGAGACATTTGTATTTGACTTTGAGCCTTGGGCCTCTTTAGATAGCTTCCGCTTTTGATATTCGTTTGGTGGGTTTTGGAATGACTTTTGGGATGTTATGACATCATTTTGATTATACTTTATTCAAGTATTCGTTTGGGCTTGTTTGATTATCTGTTTAAGTTCAATTGTTAGAGCCTTGCGTTATTATGTAATAATACGCGGCGTGTAATACCCCAAACTCCTAGGCCAGTGTTTAGGGGTGTTACATTTAGTGGTATCAGAGCTCTAGGTTCTAATCTGCTGGGATTTTAGGTTAGCCAGTCAGTCAGAAACGTCAGTCTGAGTATAACTGCTGCTGTTGGACTTTCAGAATGCCGCCAAGAAGGGTTCCAGGAAATGTTGCTGATGCTGTTCAGCAGTTTATGACGCAGCTCATGCAGACAATGGCTGCAGGGGGTGGACCAGCTGGAGGAGGACCAGCTGGGGCAGACGCTGGAGGAAGGAACGTAAGGGCACTTCAGGAGTTCATGAAGCTGAAGCCGCCATCGTTCGATGGGGCAGGAGACCCCCAGGAGGCCAGCCATTGGCTATCAGAGGTGGAGGATTTGTTGAGAGTTATGGGCTCCGAGGAGGAGCAGAAGGTCGACTTCACCACCTTCCTTTTCAAGGCTGAGGCTAAGGAGTGGTGGAGGTCCGTGATAGGGAAGTTTCCACAGCCTTGGACGTGGGAGCAGTTCACTGGGGAGTTCAACAAACAGTCTACCCCGACGTGTATAAGGATCAACGCATCTTGGAGTATAATAGGCTTCGCCAGGGGCGCGATATGAGTGTGAGGAGGAGTATGTCAGGAAGTTCATCAGTCTGTCTAAGTTCGCACTGAACCTGACGAGCATAGGAAGGCCAGGAAGTTTGAGAGCGGCTTGAGGCCGGATATTCGCTCTGCTGTGATGCCGCTGTGTCACAAGACCTTCAGGGACGTTGCTGATGTCGCCTGGTGGTAGAGGCTAATTTGAGGGGCCGTCAGTCTGGAGGGAAGGACCGGAAGAGGAAGCAGAGGTCCGACGAGAGTGATAGGAGGGATCAGTCTACTTCTCAGAAGAAGCAGTCTACTAGAGACCGAACTGGGGACCGCTCTAGAGACCATTCGAGAGATAGAGGTGGTTCGTCTTCGTCAGCTCCTACCCCGAAGTGCCAGGTCGTGGCAAGTTTCACCGAGGCCAGGACTGCTACAGGAGTCCGGAGCCTGCTTCAAGTGTGGGTCCTTGGAGCATAGGATAGCTGATTGCCCTCGGGCTGAGAGGAGCAGGGGTAGCTCTGGAGGTGGAGCTGGAGGATCTGCATCTGGGTCTAGAGATCGAGACCGGGCTGAGCAGGAGAAGCTCCAGGGCCAGGCCAGAGTGTACGCAATGGCTGGAGAGAGAGACCGATCGACTGACAGAGTTGTTATAGGTATTCTCCAGCTGTCTTCTCGTTCTGTCTTCTGTTTGTTTGACTCTGGAGCCACCCACTCTTATTTCTGCTGAGTTAGTGGGTGAGCTCGGTTTGCCTGTTGTGCCTTTGGGTGTTGAGTTATGTGTGCATAGTCCATTCGTTAGGGACTTCTATGCTTTTGAATTCTGTCTGTAAAGCAAGTCCCGTGTTAGTCAAGGATAGGATTCTGTGTGCTGACCTCATCCGATGGAGATGGCAAATTTTGATATGATTCTGGGCATGGATTGGCTTGCTGCGCACCATGCCCACATTGATTGTGCTGCTTCGAGAGTCACTTTGAGGAGCCGGGTCAGCCACGCCTAGTTGTAGCAGGGAATGGACTCCCATGTTCGCCGCCAGTTATTTCAGCTATGCAGGGCATTTTCGATTCTGAGGAAGGGGTGCCAGGGATATCTGTGTTACATCCCTGAGGTTCGCAAGGATGCGAAGTTGGGAGGAGATTCCAGTGGTCAGAGACTTCCCAGATGCTGTTCCAGGATGACGTACTTGGGCTTCCCCTGTCAGAGAGGTGGAGTTCTCGATCGAGCTCGCACCTAAGACTCAGCCCATTTCTAAGGCCCCATATGCATGGCGCCTACTGAGCTCAAGGAGTTGAAGGTTCAGTTGCAGGAGTTGTTGGACAAGGGCTTCATTCGCCCTATGTGTCGCCTTGGGGAGCGCCAGTGTTATTATTGTCAAGAAGAAGGACGGTAGCATGCGCTTGTGAATTGACTACAGGGAGCTCAACAAGGTTACCATTATGAATAGGTATCCTCTCCCGTGCATAGATGACGGTTGACCAGTTAGCAGGAGCTAAGGTGTTTTCGAAGATCGATCTGAGGTCGTGGTTATCATCAGCTGAGGATTAAGGGGCAGACGACGTGCCTAAGTCCTCCTCAGGACTCGTTATGGACATACGAGTTCCTAGTGATGTCATTCGGTCTGACGAATGCGCCTTCAGTATTATGGACATGATGAAACCGGTGTTCAAGCCTTCCTTGACCAGTTCGTCGTGGTGTTTATAGATGATATCTTGGTGTACTCCAAGAATGCTGAGGAGCACGAGGAGCATTTGAGGAATGTTCTCCAGACTCTGAGGGAGAAGGAATGTGAGCGAAGCTGAAGAAGTGGCGAGTTCTGGTTGGATCAGGTGGTATTCTTGGGACACGTCGTCTCCAAGGATGGTATCTCCGTAGATCCGGAGAAGATTAGAGCCATTACTGAGTGGGCCAGGCCTACTAATGTGGGGAGAGATTCGTAGCTTCCTTGGACTAGCGCGGCTACTATCGTAAGTTTGTGGAGGGCTTCTCCAAGCTGGTGATTCCTTTGACTCGTCTGCTGCAGAAGGATGTGAAGTTTGAGTGGGGCGAGCCTGTGAGCAGTGCTTTCAGGAGCTGAAGAAGAGGTTGACGTCTGCGCCGATTCTGACTCTTCCGAGGGGACGAGGGTCTAGAGGTGTTCTGTGATTCATCCCATTAAGGGACTTGGGGTGTGTTCTGAGAAGAACTTTCCGACCCACGACCGGGAGTTAGCTGCTGTGGCCCTTTGCATTGAAGATTTGAGGCACTACCTGTATGGAGCGGCGTGTGCAAGGTGTATACGGACCACAAGAGCCTCAAGTATATCTGTTCACTCAGAAGGAGGGTTGAACTTGAGGCAGATGGGTGGCTGGAGTTGCTTACATGATTATGATTTGGAGATCCTCTACCATCCTGGTAGGGCGAATGTGGTTGATGATGCGCTCAGTTGGAGGGGTCCGTTGGGGCGTTTGTGCTTTGTCTGGGGTGCAGAGGTCTGCTCTCGAGTTACAGCGTATGGGTATCTGGGTCGTCCGTCCAGAGAGATCTGGGATGTTAGCAGCGTTGCAGATTCAGCCTACCTGATCGACCGGATCAAGGCCAGTCAGGAGGTCGATGTCGGTTTGTGTAAGATCAGAGAGAGTATCTCTTCCGGTCAGGGTTTGAGTTCAGAGTTTCGGATAGTGTCAGAGGATGGCTGCTTGAGGTTCAGAGACCTGTTTGTGTGCCGGCAGACAATGCTTTGAGACGTGAGATCGTGCAGGAGGCTCATGGAGCTCCATACTCAGTACACCCAGGAGGTGTGAAGATGACCGGGACCTACGTGAGACATTCTGGTGGGCAGCAACATGAAGAGGGACATTTGAACTTGTATCCAGATGTAGGACCAGTCAGCAGGTCAAAGCCGAGCATCAGAGAAGACAGCTGGGTTGCTTCATCCTCTTCCTGTGCGGAGTGGGAAGTGGGAGAGAGCGTCAGTATGGACATCGTTATGGGCCTGCCTAAGACTCCGAGGGATTTGACGCAGTTTGGGTGATAGTGGAAAGACTCACGAAGAGTGCTCATTTCTTGCCTGTCAGGAAGACTTTCATTGCATCGCCTGGCGCATTGTATATGGGATGAGATAGTGCACCTTCATGGAGTTCCTTGCTTCTATCGTGTCTGACAAAGACCCGCGCTTCATATCCAGATTCTGGCAGAGTTTGTATCAGGCTATGGGGACGAAGTTGTCTTTCAGTTCAGATATCATCCTCAGTCAGATGGTCAGACAGAGAGGACGAATCGGTCCTTGAGGACATGCTCAGAGCATGTGTACTTGACTTTGGGGCAGCTGGGACCAGCACGTGGCGCTGATAGAGTTGCGTATAATAACAGCTTCCAGACTAGTATCGGGATGGCCCCGTTTGAGGCTTTGTATGGCAGGAGGGGTAGATCACCCATCTGTTGGGATGATCTGAAGGAGAGGGCAGTGTTGGGGCCGGATTTGGTTGAAGATGTTGTAGCTAAGATTCAGTCTATCAGAGAGTTGCTTGTGGCTCAGAGCCGTCAGAAGAGCTACACCGATCAGAGGAGACGACCTCTAGAGTTTGAGGTGGGCGGACATGTGTATCTGAAGGTGTCTCCAGTTCGGGGAGTTGTTCTGATACTCCGTATTTTCGTTTTTCAGAGTCATGACATTTCAGTTTATATTCGTTGCTTATGATATGTGTTACTTTGGATAGCTGCTGGACGTCGGAGTCCTAAATTAAAAAGACGAGGGCAAGGAGGTCATTTCCCCCTCTCTTTATTTTGGTAAGGCTTAATTAAGGAAGGTTAAGTCATTTATTTCTTTTTCCCAATTCACGATCAATTGCAACCGCGCTCTTTCTCTCGACAGTTTCTTCGTTCTTCCTTCCTTCTCCCCCTTGTGTGCTTGGTGAATTCTGGTGTGAATTGTGGCTGGTTCCGGGTCGATCTCTACTGCTGCTTCTGCTTAGATACTTCTCCTCTGCCAAATCAGGTTTGATTTTCTTTCGATTCGGATGGTTCCGCCTCTGTTTTGATGAGGGCAGTTTCTGATTTTTGGGCCTTTTCTCTGTAAATCAGTGGTGCTTTGCGCTATCCGGGGCTGCTGTGCGTCTGGCCTTCCCTTGTTGCAGTCTGGTGCAATCTTCGTTTCGAATTCATGTAAGTGGGGGATGGAATCGGGGTTGTTTACTCACCTCGGGGACTGTTTTGTTCTAACTTTCTGTCTTGCAATTGTGTTTTGATTGGGTGTTTTGCCTCGGTTTGTGTTGTTAATCGCGTGGCTAAACCCGAGGGTACTGATTTACCATTCCATGGATTGGGTGAGTTTGGCATTGATTGGTTGTTTTTTCTGCGCGTTTGTTCGCTCTGTATTTCGTCAGTTTCGCGTGTCCGAACATCTGTCCGAACTTGGGAGTTCGGACAGTGCATCGGGCGCGTTTTGTTTTGAAGGTTTTGAAGTGTCCGGAACATCGGTCCGAACTTCAAAGTTCGGACCTGACGCGAGGATGGATTTTCGTTAAAAGTTTCGATGTGTGTCCGAACTTGCAAGGTCGGACGCAAGTTCGGACACTAAGATGATTCTGGCTTTTAACTCTCGATTACGTCCGAACTTCGATGTTCGGACGTAAGTTCGGACATTTGTATCTCCGCGACCTCTGATTCTCGGCCTCTGTCCGAACTTGCAAGGTCGGACGCAAGTTCGGACATGCCACTGTTTTTGGCATAACTTCTCCGTTTTAGCTCCGTTTTGAGTTCGTTTGCGGGGTTGGATTCCCCTATCTGTGTACAAGCTTCTATGCTGTTATATGCTTGTTATGCACTTAAGATCTGTTTGTGAGCTTTTGGTTTGGGACCTAGTTACTTTGCTTCTGGTCTTGGTAGTCGGGTCGGGCTGTCCCGTAGCATGCTGCGCAGGAATTCCTTCTGTTTATACTCCTCAGGGTCTCCCCAGACGTTATTTGACCGACGGGTCTGTTAGCTGTCTCTACGGCTTCTGTTGTGGGATCCTCGGATCCATAGGACTTATGTGTGTCCTTCTGTTGTGTTAGCTTGTTTCTAGTGTCCCATCCTTCTGTTCTGTTCTGAAGGTTCCGACTGTGTTTTTGAAATGATATTCCGTTCTGCTCTGCTTCTGTTTTGTGGTTCATTCAGTCTGTTTATATTGACTCCGCTATCCTTTCTGTTTATAAGTATTCTTCTGCTTCTGTTTGAGTAGGCTTCCTTGAGGAAGTCTTCTGCTTGCTGGGCTGTTTAGCTCAACCCCTTTACTTTGTGCAGATTGAGCTCGTGGGATCTTCTCTCCTCGTCCCCTTCTGGAGCTTATTTATTTATGTGCCTTTAGACTTTGTTTTCTTGCGCTTTGGACGCTTTAGTACTTTGTGTAGCCTCCGGGCCTCCTTCTATTTGTATTTGACATATAAGTATTTGGATTCTGTAAACTATGTTGGTATTTATAAAAGCTTCCTACTCGGTTTTGGGGTTCGGTTTGCTTAGAGCCTGCGACGTAGGTAGTAGACTCGCGGTGTAACGGCCGTAAACTCCTAGGCCGGTTTTGGGGTCGTTACATTTAGTGGTATCAGAGCCAGGTCGCTCGTTCTTTGGTGTCTGTGGGGTTTTGTCTGTTGTGTGGGTGTCTGAAAGGTCTGCTGTTTGATGATTGACGGTCTGATCGAATTTGGTGTTTGTATTTTTTTAGTATGCCTCCCCGACGAGTAGGACGTGGTGCAGCTTCAGGCGATGCTCCCCAGGGGGACATTGCAGAGATTGTGCAGCAGGTGGTGACCCAGGTGCTGCAGACCGTAGGGGCCACTGCTGGTCAGGCGACTGGAGCCGGTAATGCGGGGGGCAGTAATGTGAAGGCGCTTCAGGAGTTCTGAAGCTGAAGCCACCTTCCTTTGATGCTAGTGGCGACCCACAGGAGGCGAGCCACTGGATCACTGCCATTGAGGACCTTCTGCGGGTCATGGGATGTGAGGAGGATCAGAAAGTCGGATTTGCCACCTTCATGTTTCAGTCGGAGGCGAAGGAGTGTGGAAGACGGTCGAAGGGAAGTACCCCCACCATGGACATGGGAGCAGTTCAGGGGCTGCTTCAATCAGCAGTTCTATCCCGATGTCTTCAGGGATCAGAAGATTGTGGAGTATGGGAGGCTTCGCCAGACGAAGGAGATGTCAGTAGATGACTATGTGAGGAAGTTTATCTCCTTTCTAAGTTTGTGCCTGAGCCGGATGATAAACCGAAGGCTAGGAAGTTTGAGGCTGGTTTGAGGGGTGACATTCGAGCTGCTGTGGCACCTTTCCGCCACAAGACTTTCAGGGATGTGGCTGATGTGGCGTTGGTGGTGGAGTCTGAGCTGCAGGCTAGGCGCGGTATGAGAAGAGGGACCAGAGGCCCGATAAGGGCAAGGACCAGAAGAGGAAGGGTCGCGTGGAGGAGCCCGAGAGGCGTGAGCAGACTTCTTCTCAGAAGAAGAAGTATAGAGGAGACCGGGGTTCTTCTTCATCAGCATCCCTGCTGTGGAGAAGTGTGCGGAGTGTGACCGTTTCCATCCTGGGCGGGGTGAGTGCTACAGGAAGTCCGGGGCATGCTTCAAGTGTGGTTCGCTAGACCATCGCATTGCCCAGTGTCCACAGGCTAGAGGTGGAGGTAGCAGTGGCGGTTCTGAGGGCCGAGGAGCTGGTTCAGGGTCCGGGCAGAAGACTGAGCAGAAGAAGCCCCAGACCCAGGCGTGTGTGTACGCTCAGCTGGGAGCGAGACCGCGACTCAGGCCGTGTTGTGTCAGGTATTCTTCAGATCTCTTCTCAGCCAGTTTTCTGCTTGTTTGATTCAGGAGCTACCACTCCTTTGTGTCTGCTGATTTAGTGGGTAGTCTCGGGTTGTCTGCTGTGCCTTGTGATGTGGATTTGTGTATTTCTAGCCCGCTGAGTGGCGTACCTGCTTGTGTACTGGATTCTGTGTGTAAGTCGGTTCCGGTAGTGATTATGGATAGGAACTGTCTGCTGATTTGATCCCTATGAGTATGTCTTGCTTCGATGTGATTTTGGGGCATGGACTGGCTAGCAGAGCACATGCCCAGATAGATTGTGCAGCTAGGAGAGTTGTGTTTGATAGACCGGGTGAGACCCGTTTTGCTTTTGTGGGGAATTCCATTCCTTGTGCTCCTGTGTTGGTGTCCGCTATGCAGGCAGTCCGTTCCTTGAGGAAGGGCTGCCAGGGGTTCTTTGCTTTGTACCTGAGGTTAAGGAGGGATCCCGGTTGGAGGAGATCCCCATTGTGTGTGAGTTCCTGAGGTGTTCCAGGACGATGTGCCAGGACTACCACCTGATCGTGAGGTGGAGTTTTCTATTGAGTTAGCGCCAGGGACTCAGCCTATTTCTAAGGCTCCCTATCGCATGAGTCCGGAGAGCTTAAGGAGCTGAAGGTGCAGCTGCAGGATCTTCTGGATAAGGGCTTCATTCGCCCTAGCGTGTCTCCATGGGGAGCACTGTGTTGTTTGTGAAGAAGAAGGATGGCTCCTTCAGATTGTGCATTGACTACAGGGAAGTGAATAAGGTTACCATCAAGAATCGGTTATCCTCTTCCCCGCATAGATGATCTCTTTGACAAGTTAGCAGGGGCGAACAGTCTTCTCGAAGATCGACTGGCGTTCTGGATATCATCAGCTGAAGATTAAGGCCGAGGATGTGTCTAAGTTGCATTTAGGACCCGGTATGGGCATTACGAGTCTTAGTCATGCCTTTTTGGTTTGACCAATGCCCGTCGTTTCTTCATGGATATGATGAACAGAGTCTTCAAACCTTCTTGGATCTTTCGTAGTTGTGTTCATTGACGATATCTTGGTGTACTCCAGAGTGCTGAGGAGCATGAGGAGCATTTGAGGATGGTGATGCAGACGTTGACAAGGAGAAGGAGTGTATGCTAAATTGAAGAAGTGTGGTTTTGTGGATAGAGTCGTGTTCTTGGCCATTGTGTGTCGAAGGATGCATTTCAGTAGATCCAGAGAAGATTGAGGCGGTTTTATGGAGGTGGGCGAAGCCCATAGTGATGTTGAGGTGCGTAGTTTTCTAGGATTGGCTGGGTACTATGGAAGTTCGTGGAGGCTTTTCTAAGATCGTATCCCCCTTGACTCGTCTTCTAGGAAGGATGTCAAGTTTAATTGGGAGTGAGGCGTGCAAGGAGTTTCAGAGAGGTGAAGAAGATGTAATACTCCGTATTTTCGTTTTTCAGAGTTCATGACATTTCAGTTTATATCGTTGCTTATGATATGTGTTACTTTGGATAGCTGCTGGGACGTCGGAGTCCTTAAATTAAAAGACGAGGGCAAGGAGGTCATTTCCCCTCTCTTTATTTGGTAAGGCTTAATTAAGGAAGGTTAAGTCATTTTATTTCTTTTCCCAATTCACGATCAATTGCAACCGCGCTCTTTCTCTCGACAGTTTCTTCGTTCTCCTTCCTTCTCCCCTTGTGTGCTTGGTGAATTCTGGTGTGAATTGTGGCTGGTTCCGGTCGATCTCTACTGCTGCTTCTGCTTAGATACTTCTCCTCTGCAAATCAGGTTTGATTTTTTCGATTCGGATGGTTTCCGCTCTGTTTTGAGAGGGCAGTTTTCTGATTTTTGGGGCCTTTTCTCTGAAATCAGTGGTGCTTTGCGCTATCCGGGGCTGCTGTGCGTCTGGCCTTCCCTCTGTTGCAGTCTGGTGCAATCTTCGTTTCGAATTCATGTAAGTGGGGGATGGAATCGGGGTGTTTACTCACCCTCGGGGACTGTTTTGTTCTAACTTTTCTGTCTTGCAATTGTGTTTTGATTGGGTGTTTTGCCTCGGTTTTGTGTTGTTAATCGCGTGGCTAAACCCCCGAGGGTACTGATTTACCATTCCGTGGATTTGGGTGAGTTTGGCATTGATTTGGTTGGATTTCTGCGCGTTTGTTCGCTCTGTATTTCGTCAGTTCGCGCTGTCCGAACATCTGTCCGAACTTGGAAGTTCGGACAGTGCATCGGGCGCGTTTTGTTTTTGAAGGTTTTGAAGTGTCCGAACATCGGTCCGAACTTCAAAGTTCGGACCTGACGCGAGGATGGATTTTCGTAAAAGTTTCGATGTGTGTCCGAACTTGCAAGGTCGGACGCAAGTTCGGACACTAAGATGATTCTGGCTTTCAACTCTCGACTTACGTCCGAACTTCGATGTTCGGACGTAAGTTCGGACATTGTATCTCCGCGACCTCTGATTCTCGGCCTCTGTCCGAACTTGCAAGGTCGGACGCAAGTTCGGACATGCCACTGTTTTGAGCATAACTTCTCCGTTTTAGCTCCGTTTTGAGTTCCGTTTGCGGGGTTGGATTCCCCTATCTGTGTACAAGCTTCCTATGCTGTTTATATGCATTGTTATGCACTTAAGATCTGTTTTGTGAGCTTTTGGTTTGGGACCTAGTTACTTTGCTTCTGAGCCTTGGATAGTCGGGTCGGGCTGTCCCGTAGCATGCTGCGCAGGAATTCCTTCTGTTTATACTCCTTAGGGTCTCCCTTAGGACGTTATTTGACCGACGGGTCTGTTAGCTGTCTCTACGGCTTCTGTTGTGGGATCCTCGGATCCATAGGACCTTATGTGTGTCCTTCTGTTGTGTTAGCTTGTCTCTAGTGTCCCACATCTTCTGTATCTGTTTCTGAAGTCCGACTGTGATTTGAAGTGATGTTCTGCTCTGCTTCTGTTTGGTTCATTCAGTCTATTTACAATGACTCCGCTATCTCTCTGTTTATAAGAATCTTCTGCTTCTGTTTTGAGTAGGCTTCCTTGAGGAAGTCTTCTGCTTGCTGGGCTGTTTAGCTCACCCTTTACTTTGTTGCAGATTGAGCTCGTGGGATCTTCTCTCCTCGTCCCTTCTGGAGCTTGTTTTTTTTATGCCCTTTAGACTTTGTTTTCTTGCGCTTGGACGCTTTAGTACCTTGTGTAGCCTTGGGCCTCCTTTGTATTTGACTTATAAGCATTTGGATCTTGTAAACTCTTTTGGTATTTATACAAGTTCTTATTTGGTTTTGGGATTCGTTTGCTTAGAGCCTTGCGACGTTAGGTAGTAGACTCGCGGCGTGTAACGGCCCTAACTCCTAGGCCGGTTTTGGGGTCGTTACATTTAGTGGTATCAGAGCCAGGTTGCTCGTTCTTTGGTGATTGTGGGGTTTGTCTGCATGTGTGAGTGTCTGAAAGGTCTGCTGTTTGATGATTGACGGTTTCTGATCGAATTTGGTGTTTGTATTTTAGTATGCCTCCCCGACGAGTAGGACGTGGTGCAGCTTCAGGCGATGCTCCCCAGGGGGACATTGCAGAGATTGTGCAGCAGGTGGTGACCCAGGTGCTGCAGACCGTAGGGGCCACTGCTGGTCAGGCGACTGGAGCCGGTAATGCGGGGGGCAGTAATGTGAAGGCGCTTCAGGAGTTTCTGAAGCTGAAGCCACCTTCCTTTGATGCTAGTGGCGACCCACAGGAGGCGAGCCACTGGATCACTGCCATTGAGGACCTTCTGCGGGTCATGGGATGTGAGGAGGATCAGAAAGTCGGATTTGCCACCTTCATGTTTCAGTCGGAGGCGAAGGAGTGGTGGAAGACGGTCGAAGGGAAGTACCCCCACCCATGGACATGGGAGCAGTTCAGGGGGCTTCAATCAGCAGTTCTATCCCGATGTCTTCAGGGATCAGAAGATTGTGGAGTATGGGAGGCTTCGCCAGACGAAGGAGATGTCAGTAGATGACTATGTGAGGAAGTTTATCTCCTTTCTAAGTTTGTGCCTGAGCCGGATGATAACCGGAAGGCTAGGAAGTTTGAGGCTGGTTTGAGGGGTGACATTCGAGCTGCTGTGGCACCTTTCCGCCACAAGACTTTCAGGGATGTGGCCGATGTGGCGTTGGTGGTGGAGTCTGAGCTGCAGGCTAGGCAGCGGTATGAGAAGAGGGACCAGAGGCCCGATAAGGGCAAGGACCAGAAGAGGAAGGGTCGCGTGGAGGAGCCCGAGAGGCGTGAGCAGACTTCTTCTCAGAAGAAGAAGTATAGAGGAGACCGGGGTTCTTCTTCATCAGCATCCCCTGCTGTGGAGAAGTGTGCGGAGTGTGACCGTTTCCATCCTGGGCGGGAGTGCTACAGGAAGTCCGGGGCATGCTTCAAGTGTGGTTCGCTAGACCATCGCATTGCCCAGTGTCCACAGGCTAGAGGTGGAGGGAGGTAGCAGTGGCGGTTCTGAGGGCCGAGGAGCTGGTTCAGGGTCCGGGCAGAAGACTGAGCAGAAGAAGCCCCAGACCCAGGCTCGTGTGTACGCTCTAGCTGGTGAGCGAGACCGCGACTCAGGCCGTGTTGTGTCAGGTATTCTTCAGATCTCTTCTCAGCCAGTTTTCTGCTTGTTTGATTCAGGAGCTACCCACTCCTTTGTGTCTGCTGATTTAGTGGGTAGTCTCGGGTTGTCTGCTGTGCCTTGTGATGTGGATTTTGTATTTCTAGCCCGCTGAGTGGCGTACCTGCTTGTGTACTGATTCTGTGTGTAAGTCGGTTCCGGTAGTGTTGTAGTGATTATGGATAGGAACCTTCTGCTAATTTGATTCCTATGATATGTCCTGCTTCGATGTGATTTTGGGCATGGACTGGCTAGCAGAGCACCATGCCCATATAGATTGTGCAGCTAGGAGAGTTGTGTTTGATAGACCGGGTGAGACCCGTTTTGCTTTTGTGGGGAATTCCATTCCTTGTGCTCCTGTGTTGGTGTCCGCTATGCAGGCAGTCCGTTCCTTGAGGAAGGGCTGCCAGGGGTTTCTTTGCTTTGTACCTGAGGTTAAGGAGGGATCCCGGTTGGAGGAGATCCCCATTGTGTGTGAGTTTCCTGAGGTGTTCCAGGACGATGTGCCAGGACTACCACCTGATCGTGAGGTGGAGTTTTCTATTGAGTTAGCGCCAGGGACTCAGCCTATCTCTAAGGCTCCCTATCGCATGAGTCCGGCAGAGCTTAAGGAGCTGAAGGTGCAGCTGCAGGATCTTCTGGATAAGGGCTTCATTCGCCCTAGCGTGTCTCCATGGGGAGCACCTGTGTTGTTTGTGAAGAAGAAGGATGGCTCCTTCAGATTGTGCATTGACTACAGGGAATTGAATAAGGTTACCATCAAGAATCGGTATCCTCTTCCCCGCATTGATGATCTCTTTGACCAGTTAGCAGGGGCGACAGTCTTCTCGAAGATCGACTTGCGTTCTGGATATCATCAGCTGAAGATTAAGGCCGAGGATGTGTCTAAGTCTGCATTTAGGACCCGGTATGGGCATTACGAGTTCTTGGTCATGCCTTTTGGTTTGACCAATGCCCCGTCGTTCTTCATGGATATGATGAACAGAGTCTTCAAACCTTTCTTGGATTCTTTCGTAGTTGTGTTCATTGACGATATCTTGGTGTACTCCAAGAGTGCTGAGGAGCATGAGGAGCATTTGAGGATGGTGCTGCAGACGTTGAAGGAGAAGGAGTTGTATGCTAAATTGAAGAAGTGTGAGTTTTGGTTGGATAGAGTCGTGTTCTTGGCCATGTGTGTCGAAGGATGGCATTTCAGTAGACCCAGAGAAGATTAAGGCGGTTATGGAGTGGGCGAAGCCCACTAGTGTGTCTGAGGTGCGTAGTTTTCTGGGATTGGCTGGGTACTATAGGAAGTTCGTGGAGGGCTTTTCTAAGATCGTATCCCCCTTGACTCGTCTTCTTAGGAAGGATGTCAAGTTTGATTGGAGTGAGGCGTGCCAGGAGAGTTTCCAGGAGTTGAAGAAGAGGTTGACTTCGGCTCCGATTTTGACGTTGCCTTCTGGGACAGATGGCTTCGAGGTGTTCTGTGACGCTTCCCACAGAGGGCTGGGTTGTGTTCTGATGCAGCAGGGAAAAGTGGTAGCTTATGGGTCACGACAGTTGAAGCCGTATGAGAAGAACTATCCTACCCATGATTTGGAGTTAGCTGCTGTGGTCTTCGCCTTGAAGATCTGGCGGCACTATTTGTATGGGGTGACGTGTAAGGTCTACACGGATCACAAGAGTCTCAAATATCTGTTCACGCAGAAGGAATTGAATTTGAGACAGCGGCGCTGGTTGGAGCTGTTACATGACTACGACCTGGAGATCCTCTACCATCCGGGTAGGGCGAATGTGGTGGCTGATGCTTGAGCCGTAGGGGTGCTCCTGGACTTGCTTGTTCGTTGTCAGGGGTTCAGAGGTCTGCTTTTGAGCTTCAGCGTATGGGCATTTGGGTTGTTCGGTCAGACCGTGCCGGGATGATTGCTTCGATTCAGGTCCAGTCTACTTTGATTGAGCGGATCAGAGAGGGTCAGAAGGCGGATGCTGAGTTGGGTAAGATCAGAGAGAAGTTGTCAGATGATCAGGAGTCAGAGTTTTCTGTGTCCAGCGATGATTGTCTACGCTTCAGAGGCAGAGTTGTGTGCCTAGTGGAGGCGACCTTAGGCGGGAGATGCAGGAGGCTCATGGAGCTCCTTATTCTGTGCACCCAGGAGGGGTGAATGATGTGTACCGGGACCTCAGAGAGTCCTTTGTGGTGGATGAAGAGGGAGAAGGGATTTTCGGCTCGTGGCCAAACCTGTCAGCAGGTGAAGGCTGAGCATCAGCGACCTGCGGGTCTTCTGCAGCCTCTTCCCGTTCCTGAGTGGAAATGGGGAGAGCGTTGGCATGGATTTATTGTGGGGTTGCCTAGGACATCTTCTGGGTACGATGCGCTATGGGTGATTGTGGACCGGTTGACGAAGTCAGCTCATTCTTGCCTGTGAGGAAGACCTTCAGCCTGGAGCGCCTGGCTCGGCTGTATATTGATGAGATTGTGAGGTTGCACGGTGTGCCGGCGACGATCGTTTCGGACAGAGATCCGAGATTTGTATCTCGCTTCTGGCGGAGCCTGCATAAGGCGTTAGGGACGAATTTGGCTTTCAGTTCGGCTTATCATCCTCAGACCGATGGGCAGACGGAGAGGACGAATCAGATTTTGGAGGACATGTGAGGGCTTTGTGTGCTCGACTTCGGGGGCAGTTGGGATCAGCATGTGACTTTGATTGAGTTCGCCTACAATAATAGTTTCCAATCGAGCATTGGGATGGCTCCATATGAGGCGTTGTATGGTAGGCGCTGTAGGTCTCCTATTTGTTGGGATGACCTGCGAGAGAGGGCAATTGTAGGCCCTGAGTTGGTGCAGGGAGCTGTGGACAAAGTTAAGACTATCAGGGAGCGTTTGTTGGTTGCCCAGAGCCGGCAGAAGAGTTATGCAGATCAGAGACGCCGTCCGCTTGAGTTTCAGGTGGGAGACCACGTGTACCTGAAGATCTCTCCAGTTGGGGTGTGGTTCGTTTTGGGAAGCGAGGCAAGCTGAGTCCTCGGTTCGTAGGGCCTTTTGAGGTGCTTGGGAAGGTTGGGCCGGTGGCTTACAGATTGGCATTGCCACCAGCTCTAGCAGGAGTGCATGACGTGTTCCATGTGTCGATGCTCAGGAAGTATCTACATGATCCTTCGCATGTGATTGACTATGGTCAGCTTCGACTCGAGATGATTTCACCTATGAGGCAGTTCCGGTTCGTATTTTAGCTCGGGATGTTCGTCGGCTTCGTAGCAAGACTTTGCCTATGGTTAAGGTGCAGTGGTCTGAGCAATCCGAGCGTGAGGCGACGTGGGAACTCGAGGAGGAGTTGCGTGCTAAGTTTCCGTCCCTTTTCGAGCAGCGAGGTATGTTGAATTTCGAGGACGAAATTCCTTTTAAGGGGGGAGTGATGTAATACTCCGTATTTTCGTTTTTCAGATTTCATGACATTTCAGTTTATATCGTTGCTTATGATATGTGTACTTTGGATAGCTGCTGGGACGTCGGAGTCCTTAAATTAAAAGACGAGGGCAAGGAGGTCATTTCCCCTCTTTATTTTGGTAAGGCTTAATTAAGGAAGGTTAAGTCATTTTATTTCTTTTTCCCAATTCACGATCAATTGCAACCGCGCTCTTTCTCTCGACAGTTTCTTCGTTCTCCTTCCTTCTCCCCCTTGTGTGCTTGGTGAATTCTGGTGTGAATTTTGGCTGGTTCCGGTCGATCTCTACTGCTGCTTCTGCTTAGATACTTCTCCTCTGCAAATCAGGTTTGATTTCTTTCGATTCGGATGGTTTCCGCCTCTGTTTTGAGAGGGCAGTTTTCTGATTTTGGGCCTTTTCTCTGTAAATCAGTGGTGCTTTGTGCTATCCGGGGGGCTGCTGTGCGTCTGGCCTTCCCTCTGTTGCAGTCTGGTGCAATCTTCGTTTCGAATTCATGTAAGTGGGGGATGGAATCGGGGTGTTTACTCACCCTCGGGGACTGTTTTGTTCTAACTTTTCTGTCTTGCAATTGTGTTTTGATTGGGTGTTTTGCCTCGGTTTTGTGTTGTTAATCGCGTGGCTAAACCCCCGGGTACTGATTTACCATTCCGTGGATTTGGGTGAGTTTGGCATTGATTTTGGTTGGTTTTCTGCGCGTTTGTTCGCTCTGTATTTCGTCAGTTTCGCGCTGTCCGAACATCTGTCCGAACTTGGAAGTTCGGACAGTGCATCGGGCGCGTTTTTTTTGAAGGTTTTGAAGTGTCCGAACATCGGTCCGAACTTCAAAGTTCGGACCTGACGCGAGGATGGATTTTCGTAAAAGTTTCGATGTGTGTCCGAACTTGCAAGGTCGGACGCAAGTTCGGACACTAAGATGATTCTGGCTTTCAACTCTCGACTTACGTCCGAACTTCGATGTTCGGACGTAAGTTCGGACATTTGTATCTCCGCGACCTCTGATTCTCGGCCTCTGTCCGAACTTGCAAGGTCGGACGCAAGTTCGGACATGCCACTGTTTTGAGCATAACTTCTCCTTTTAGCTCCGTTTTGAGTTCCGTTTGCGGGGTTGGATTCCCCTATCTGTGTACAAGCTTCCTATGCTGTTTATATGCATTGTTATGCACTTAAGATCTGTTTTGTGAGCTTTGGTTTTGGGACCTAGTTACTTTGCTTCTGAGCCTTGGATAGTCGGGTCGGGCTGTCCCGTAGCATGCTGCGCAGGAATTCCTTCTGTTTATACTCCTTAGGGTCTCCCTTAGGACGTTATTTGACCGGGTCTGTTAGCTGTCTCTACGGCTTCTTGTGGGATCCTCGGATCCATAGGACCTTATGTGTGTCCTTCTGTTGTGTTAGCTTGTCTCTAGTGTCCCACTCTCTGTATCTGTTTCTGCGAGGTCCGACTGTGATTTGAAGTGATGTTCTGCTCTGCTTCTGTTTTGTGTTCATTCAGTCTATTACAATGACTCGCAATCTCTCTGTTTATAAGATATCCTGCTGCTTCTGTTTTGAGTAGGCTTCTTGAGGAAGTCTTCTGCTTGCTGGGCTGTTTAGCTCACCCCTTACTTTGTTGCAGATTGAGCTCGTGGGATCTTCTCTCCTCGTCCCTTCTGGAGCTTGTTATTTTTTGCCCTTTAGACTTTGTTTTCTTGCGCTTTGGACGCTTTAGTCTTGTGTAGCCTTCGGGCCTTCCTTTGTATTGACTTATTGGCATTTGATCTTGTAAACTCATTTGGTATTTAAAAGTTCTTATTCGGTTTTGGGATTCGTTTGCTTAGAGCCTTGCGACGTTAAGTAGAAGTTTGTAGCCCTAACTCCTAGGCCGGCGTGTCGAACGGCCTACTTCCTAACTCCTTTTGGACTCGCTCTTTTAGTTTTTTGTTTGGGGTCGATTACAGATTGCGGTTGAATTCGGCTCGATTTTGACGTTGCCTATGGGACAGAGGCTTCGAGGTGTTCTGTGACGCTTCCACAGAGGGCTGGGTTGTGTTCTGATGCAGCAGGGAAAAGGGTAGCTTATGGGTCGAGACAGTTGAAGCCTACGGAAGAACTATCCTACCCATGATTTGGAGTAAGCTGCGTGGTTCTTCGCCTTGAAGATCTGGCGGCACTATTTGTATGGGGTGACGTGTAAGGTCTACAACGGATCAAAGAGTCTCAAATATCTGTTCACGTCAGCAAAGGAATTGAATTTGGACAGCGGCGCTGGGGAGCTTGTGTACAGATACGACCTGGAGATCCTCTACCATCCGGGTATAGGGCGAATGGTTGGGGGCTGATGCCTGCTGAGCCGTAGGGGGCTCCTGGACTTGCTTGTTCGTTGTCAGGGGTTCAGAGGTCTGCCTTTGAGCTTCAGCGTATGGGCATTTGGGTTGTTCGGTCAGGACCGTGCCGGATGGGATGATTGCTTCGATTCAGGTCCAGTCACTTTGATTTGAGCGGATAAGAGAGGTCAGAAGGCGGATGCTGAGTTGGGTATAAGATCAGAGAGAAGTTGTCAGATGATCAGGAGTCAGAGTTTTCTGTGTCCAGCGATGATTGTCTACGCTTCAGAGCCAGAGTTTGTGTGCCTAGTGGAGGCGACCTTAGGCGGGAGATGGAGATTAGCAGGAGCTTATTCTGTGCACCCAGGAGGGGTGAAGATGTACCGGGACCTCAGAGAGTCCTTTTGGTGGGCGAAACATGAAGAGGGAGATTTCCGATTTTGTGGCTCGTTGCCAAACCTGTCAGCAGGTGAAGGCTGAGCATCAGCGACCTGCGGGTCTTCTGCAGCCTCTTCCCGTTCCTGAGTGGAAATGGGAGAGCGTTGTATGGATTTTATTGTGGGGGCTGCCTAGGACATCTTCTGGGTACGATGCGCTATGGGTGATTGTGGACCGGTTGACGAAGTCAGCTCACTTCTTGCCTGTGAGGAAGACCTTCAGCCTGGAGCGCCTGGCTCGGCTGTTGTTATTGATGAGATTGTGAGGTTGCACGGTGTGCCGGCGACGATCGTTCGGACAGAGATCCGAGATTTGTATCTCGCTTCTGGCGAAGCCTGCATAAGGCGTTAGGGACGAATTTGGCTTTCAGTTCGGCTTATCACCCTCAGACCGATGGGCAGACGGAGAGGACGAATCAGATTTTGGAGGACATGTTGAGGGCTTGTGTGCTCGACTTCAGGGGCAGCTGGGATCAGCATGTGACTTTGATTGAGTTCGCCTACAATAATAGTTTCCAATCGAGCATTGGGATGGCCCCATATGAGGCGTTGTATGGTAGGCGCTGTAGGTCTCCTCCTATTTGTTGGGATGACCTGCGAGAGAGGGCAATTGTAGGCCCTGAGTTGGTGCAGGGAGCTGTGGACAAAGTTAAGACTATCAGGGAGCGTTTGTTGGTTGCCCAGAGTCGGCAGAAGAGTTATGCAGATCAGAGACGCCGTCCGCTTGAGTTTCAGGGGGAGACCACGTGTACCTGAAGATCTCTCCAGTTCGGGGTGTGGTTCGTTTTGGAAGCGAGGCAAGCTGAGTCCTCGGTTCGTAGGGCCTTTTGAGGTGCTTGGGAAGGTTGGGCCGGTGGCTTACAGATTGGCATTGACGCCAGCTCTAGCAGGAGTGCATGACGTGTTCCATGTGTCGATGCTCAGGAAGTATCTACATGATCCTTCGCATGTGATTGACTATGGTCAGCTTCGACTCCGAGATGATTTCACCTATGAGGCAGTTCCGGTTCGTATTTAGCTCGGGATGTTCGTCGGCTTCGTAGCAAGACTTTGCCTATGGTTAAGGTGCAGTGGTCTGAGCAATCAGTCCGAGCGTGAGGCGACGTGGGAACTCGAGGAGGAGTTGCGTGCTAAGTTTCCGTCCCTTTTCGAGCAGCGAGGTATGTTGAATTTCGAGGACGAAATTCCTTTTAAGGGGGAGTGATGTAATACTCCATATTTCGTTTTTCAGAGTTCATGACATTTCAGTTTATATCGTGCTTATGATATGTGTTACTTTGGATAGCTGCTGGGAGTCGGAGTCCTTAAATTAAAAGACGAGGGCAAGGAGGTCATTCCCCTCTCTTTATTTTGGTAAGGCTTAATTAAGGAAGGTTAAGTCATTTATTTCTTTTTCCCAATTCACGATCAATTGAAACCGCGCTCTTTCTCTCGACAGTTCTTCGTTCTTCCTTCCTTCTCCCCCTTGTGTGCTTGGTGAATTCTGGTGTGAATTGTGGCTGGTTCCGGTCGATCTCTACTGCTGCTTTGCTTAGATACTTCTCCTCTGCAAATCAGGTTTGATTTTCTTTCGATTCGGATGGTTTCCGCCTCTGTTTTGAGAGGGCAGTTTTCTGATTTTTGGGGCTTTTCTGTAAAATCAGTGGTGCTTTGCGCTATCCGGGGCTGCTGTGCGTCTGGCTTCCCTCTGTTGCAGGTCTGGTGCAATCTTCGTTTCGAATTCATGTAAGTGGGGGATGGAATCGGGTTGTTTACTCACCCTCGGGGACTGTTTTGTTCTAACTTTTCTGTCTTGCAATTGTGTTTGATTGGGTGTTTTGCCTCGGTTTTGTGTGTTCATCGCGTGGCAAACCCCCGAGGGTACTGATTTACCATTCCGTGGATTTGGGTGAGTTTGGCATTTGATTGGGTTGGATTTCTGCGCGTTTGTTCGCTCTGTATTTCGTCAGTTTCGCGCTGTCCGAACAATCTGTCCGAACTTGAAGTTCGGACAGGCATCGGGCGCGTTTTGTTTTTGAAGGTTTTGAAGTGTCCGAACATCGGTCCGAACTTCAAAGTTCGGACCTGAAGCGAGGATGGATTTTCGTAAAAGTTTCGATGTGTGTCCGAACTTGCAAGGTCGGACGCAAGTTCGGACACTAAGATGATTCTGGCTTTTAACTCTCGACTTACGTCCGAACTTCGATGTTCGGACGTAAGTTCGGACATTTGTATCTCCGCGACCTCTGATTCTCGGCCTCTGTCCGAACTTGCAAGGTCGACGCAAGTTCGGACATGCCACTGTTTGGGCATAACTTCTCCGTTTTAGCTCCGTTTTGAGTTCCGTTTGCGGGGTTGGATTCCCCTATCTGTGTACAAGCTTCCTATGCTGTTTATATGCATTGTTATGCACTTAAGATCTGTTTTGTGAGCTTTTGGTTTTGGGACCTAGTTACTTTGCTTCTGAGCCTTGGATAGTCGGGTCGGGCTGTCCCGTAGCATGCTGCGCAGGAATTCCTTCTGTTTATACTCCTCAGGGTCTCCCTTAGGACGTTATTTGACCGACGGGTCTGTTAGCTGTCTCTACGGCTTGTTGTGGGATCCTCGGATCCATAGGACCTTATGTGTGTCCTTCTTTTGTTGTTAGCTTGTTCTAGTGTCCCATCCTTCTGTTCTGTTCTGAAGGTCCGACTGTGTTTTGAAATGATATTCCGTTCTGCTCTGCTTCTGTTTTGTGGCTTCATTCAGTCTGTTTATATTGACTCGCTATCCTTTCTGTTTATAAGTATTCTTCTGCTTCTGTTTTGAGTAGGCTTCTTGAGGAAGTCTTCTGTGCTGGGCTGTTTAGCTCACCCTTTACTTTGTTGCAGATTGAGCTCGTGGGATCTTCTCTCCTCGTCCCCTTCTGGAGCTTATTATTTTATGTGCCTTAGACTTTGTTTTCTTGCGCTTTGGACGCTTTAGTACTTTGTGTAGCCTCGGGCCTCCTTCTATTGTATTTGACATATAAGTATTGGATTCTGTAAACTATGTTGGTATTTATAAAAGCTTCCTACTCGGTTTTGGGGTTCGTTTGCTTAGAGCCTTGCGACGTTAGGTAGTAGACTCGCGGCGTGTAACGGCCCTAACTCCTAGGCCGGTTTTGGGGTCGTTACATGTTCGGTTTGGGGAGAGGCAAGCTTAGCCCTGTTTGTGGGTCTTTTGAGATCTTGGAGAAGATCAGACCGGTTGCCTACCGCTTAGCTCTGCCACCGTCATTGGCTGGTGTTCACAGTGTGTTCCATGTGTCTATGCTGAGAATGAGTATATTTCGGACCCGTCGCTGTGATTGATTTCAGTCCGCTTCAGTTGAAGGAGGACTTCACCTTTGAAGCAGTTCCTTCGAGGATTTTAGCTCGAGATGTTCGTAAGCTCAGGAGTAAGACCATGCCCTGGGTGAAGGTGCAGTTGGTCAGGTCGTCAAAGGAAGAGGCGACTGGGAGGTCGAAGAGAAGTGCGTTCTAAGTTTCCCGCCCTCTCGAGCAGTAGGTACGTTTTAATTTCGAGGACGAATTCTTTTAAGGGGGAGGTGATGTTATAACCCAAGGTTTGGTGCAGTTTTCTTTATTTTGTCACACATATTATTAAGAGAGCTACTTAATAATTCAGGAGCTGATGTCTTTTGGAGTAAAGATAAGGGCAAGGTGGTCTTCTCCTTTCTAATTCTTGGTAAGGGATTATTAATTAAATTGAGTTATATTAATAATCCCTAATCACAATTCTGATCACGCTCCCACTACTCTTCTCCCGATCAGTTTTGAAAAACGTCGAGACGCTCCTCTCATCTTCTCAACTTTCTCTACGCCTCTCGATCTGTCAAGCACTTCTGTGTTGTTGGAATTCGAAGACTGCTTGTGGTTGCTCCTTCTCTGCTTTCCTGTGATCAGTCAAGGTAAGTTGTAGCAGTTTATCTCCTTCAATTCTGTAATCTGAGAACCCTTGCCCTAACCGTTTCCCTACAATCTGATTGGTGAATCAGTAATCCTTCCGACGTTCTTTGTCAATCTCCGCTGATGTGGGCTGGTTCTGTGTCCGTGTCTGTCAGATTCAGGTAGGATTGTGGTCCGGTTGCGAGGGTAGTTTCGAGTTGGAGGGTCAATGTTCTGAATCGGTTGCTCTGAGATGTTGATTTTCAGTGTTTTGTTTTGAGTGTGTTGGAATGCATGTGATCTGCGATGCTGGAACTGTGTTGGTTGTGGACTCTACATCGAATTGGGTTTCTCTTGATGTAAATCGAGGTAGGTGCTGATGATTCTGCTTGTGTGTCAGCCTTGGGGAGTTTCAATTATGGTATTGAATGTGTTTGTCTTGCTTAGGTTTGTGAATTGTATGTTCGGTGTTTGTTTATAATGTACAAACCCCAAGGTGTTTTTACAAACCTATGATGTTTTGACATTATGTTTTGGTGCTTATGTTTGTGTGAAAATCGACTCTGTTTTGAGTGTTTTCGGTGCGTCCGAACTTCCGTCCGACCTTGGAAGTTCGGACATGCCCTCTGCGCTTTGAATTTCTGAAATTTGTACCGTGTCCGAACTTCTGTCCGAGCTTTGAAGTTCGGACGGGGTGCGAGGATGAGTCCGACTTACAGTCTCGAGTGGTGTCCGAACTTTGTAAGTCCGGACAGAAGTTCGGACAACTATCCCTTCTTCCGTTTTTGCTGACCTGTGTACGTAACTTCGTTGTTCGGACACATGGTTGGACTCTACGCGTATTGGATTTCCGAAGAATGTCCGAACATCCGTCCGAGGCTATGATGTTTGACACCTCTGTTTCTGCTTCTGTTTTAAGGTTCGACTTGGGTCCGAACATGCGTCCGGACATAAGTTCGGACGAGCTTCTGTTGTTGACCGAAACTTGTCGTTTGAGTCGTTTTGACTTCCGTTTGCGGGGTTGGATTCCCCTTCTGATTTCCAAGCTATGTATGTGCTTTATGGTGCTTTTGTGTGCACATATGCTTAATCGTTTCAAGTTCTGTTTTGGGACCTAGTTAT
>CM041778.1:62814318-62861818 GCA_023374045.1 Limonium bicolor | reverse complement strand
ATGGTTCTCTCACTCTGACCATCCGTGTGGGTGAAAGGCGGTACTTAGCTTCAGCTTCGTACCTAATGCCTCTTGAACTTGCCCCCAAAACGTGACAAGAATCGAGGGTCTCTATCTGACACAATCGTCTTCGGCACGCCATGGTGTCTGATGATCTCTCGCTAGAAAAGATCCACTAGCTTGGGAACTTTCTAGGTGTCCTTGATAGGAATGAACTTAGCCACCTTCGTCATTCTGTCGACGATCACCCAAATGGTGTTCGAACCTCCCTTAGTCGGTGGAAGGCCAACAATGAAATCCATGGATAGATCCTCGAACTTCCAGTATGAATGGGCATAGGCTGCACCAAACCTCCTGGTCTTCTGTGCTCGAACTTGACTTTCTGACAAGTCAACTAGCGGGTGACAAACTCTGCTACATCCTTCTTCATGCCACTCCACCAAAAGTGAGTCTCCGGGTGGATGGACAAGGAAGAGCAATGAGCTTCACTAAGTATCTTATCTTTCAACTCTGAGCTGGACTCTGGGATGCACAATCTGCCATTCAATCTGATAAGCCCATCATCACTGAGTCTGAAATCATATTTCTGCCCTCGAATGTGCAGTCAACTAACTGCTGCCTGATGGTCTGTATGTACTGGTCCCTCTCCTCAGCACAACGTACTTCTTCAACTAGGCTACTGCTCGCTGACATGGCATGTAAGGAGTGAGCTCTCCGGCTCAGGGCATCGGCTACTATGTTCGCCTTCCCCTCCTTATACTTGAGGTCGATGTCGTAGTCCTTCAAGAACTCAACCCATCGCCTCTGCCTCATGTTCAGATCTTTCTGCGTGAATAGATACTGAAGGCTTTGTGGTCGGAGTAGATTGTCACTGTGACTCCGTACAAGTAATGTCTCCATATCTTCAAAGCAAAAACAACTGCTCCCAGCTCCAGATCATGTGCCGGGTAGTTCTCCTCACGTTTCTTCAGCTGTCGGGAGGCGTAAGCCACGACCTTCCCATCCTGCATGACACACCCTAGCCCCATACCTGAGGCATCACAGTACACTTCGAACCCGTCGGTCCCTTCAGGGATGGTGAGTACGGGAGCCGACGTCAGAAGGTCCTTCAGTGTCTGAAAGGAACGCTCGCAATCAGCAGTCCACACAAACTGAGCGTCCTTCTTCATCAGATTGGTCATAGGCTTGGCTACTTTGGAGAAGTCTTTAACAAATCGCCTGTGTAGTAACTAGCCAATCCCAAGAAACTGCGGATATCTGTCACGGTCTTCGGTCTTGGCCAGCTCTTGACTGCCTCAATCTTCGTAGGGTCAACGGATATCCCACTAGCTGAGATGATATGCCCCAAGAATGCCACGCTATCTAGCTAAAAACTCACACTTCGACAGTTTGGCGTATAGCTGGTTCTCTCTCATAATCTGTAGAACTCGTATGAGGTGTGCCTCGTGCTCCTCCTTAGTCTTAGAGTAGACTAGGATGTCGTCGATGAATACCACAACTGATGTGTCGAGCTGCTCTCTGAACAAACGGTTCATGAGGTCCATAATACGGCAGGTGCGTTCGACAATCCAAATGGCATCACGGTAGACTCGTAGTGACTGTAACGTGTGTTATAACCCGTATAATTCCTACCTTATATTATATCTGCTACAATGCTGTTCTAAGTTGGATTGTTTAATTCTTTGCTATCAGTTGGACTCCGGCGGTATTGTTTTATTTGTAGAGGGCAAGGAAGTCTTTCACAAAACAATTAAGGTAATTGTTTTATTAAGTGAATAAGTAAAGGAATTATCTATTTATTCCTTTCCATTTAGCGATCATTATTTCCTCATCAATCTGAATCGTGGGAGCGTCTCTTCGTCGTGGTGCAGAGTGGCAGTTTTCTCTCTTCTTCCCTCTCTCAATCTCTTCCTACGTTGTGAATTTTGGCTCTACCGCTGCAATCAGATTGACGATCTTCATTGTGGTGTGGTTCTCCCTTCGATTTCAGGTTTGAATTGCAGAATTGGGACTTCGTTGTTTTCTTCGTTTTATTCAGTTTTTCTGATTGAGGGTTCTGAATGTGTTCGAATCAGTTGTCGTTGGCTGCCTTCGGATTGGGATTTGCTGCAGTACTACATCTGGTCTTGGTTCAGGTTTGTGATGCAGAGTGTTACAGTTTTGTAATTACAAGTTCTAGGGTTCTTCCGTGTCTCTGATTTGGGATTATCGTTGTTGTGAGAATTCAGTGATTATGTTCGTGTCTGGTTGGAGAGCTGTTCGTGGGCGCTTGTTGATTCAGATCGTTGTTTTCTGCTGCTAATTGAGGTAGGTGGTTACTCGATTCAGTTTGGAAGTTCAGCCATGGGTGTTGCGAGCGAGAGCGTTATCTGATTTTGTGTGTGATTCTACTAGCGTTTGTTGTGATTTTGGAATGGCTAAACCCCCATGGTTTCCTGTTTTAATGTCTGATTTGGTGTGTGTGTTTAATTGGCAATTCGTGGTGTTGAATTGCGTTGTTTTTCTGCTCTGTTCATCTTCTGAAATATGCAGTTTTCGCACTGTCCGAACTTCTGTCCGAGCTTTGAAGTTCGGACAGTGCGTTTTTGCCTTACTGATTTTAAAGTTCGGGGTATGTCCGAACATGTCCGAACATAGATGTTCGGACACACCCTCAGGTTCTCTTCTGATTTAAGTTCGACCTGTGTCCGAACTTCGACGTCCGGACACAAGGTCGGACCTTCCGCGTGTTCTTCCGTAAAACCTGTCCGAACGTCCGTCCGAACTTGGATGTTCGGACATTATGAATTTCTCTATCTGATTTTAACTCGACTTGTGTCCGAACATTGATGTCCGGACACAAGTTCGGACATTTGGCATTCTCTGGTTTCTGAGTCTCGACTTGTGTCCGAACTTCGACGTTAGGACACAAGTTCGGACACCCCTCTGTTTTCAGCGTAACTTCTTCGTTTGAACTCCGATTTGAGTGCCGTCTGCGGCATTGGATTCCTTATGTCCTGTACTACTGATTTATGAGTGTTTGGCATATTTAAATGCAACTTTGCTTCTGTTTAAGCAATCCTTCTGTTTTGGGACATTGCACATTGTTTTGAGCCGTGAATGGCTGGGTCGAGCTATTCCGTGGTATACCATGTAGACGTCGTTCTGAGTGTGGGTCTTTCCCTTTCTGTTCTGTGGGGATGACGAACCCTTTGGCTCTTTCGAGTCATTTCTGCGTTGCCGAGAGACCTGGTATGGTCTATGGGTCTCCGACCCTTCTGAGTGTGTGCATTGTGTTTTTTCCCCTTTCTGTTTAAGTGCTCTGACTGTTTCTGATATGGGAACCCCTTGAGTTCCACTCTGTTTCTGTTCTGAAAGCTTCTGGATATTGAGAATTGTGGATAAAATGCTTATCATCTCCTTCTTCTGTTTTCAATTGTTTTGAGCGACCTTACTGATGACGGTCGCTGCTTACTGGGCATAGTTGTGTGCTCATTCCCCTACTTCAAACATTTTTGCAGATTGATCAGCGAGGATCATCTTGAGTTCTGGAGCCATAGTGTTTAGCTTTTATTGTTCGTTCAGTTAGATATTTGAGATCTTGTAGCCTTCGGGCCTTACACCTTTTTGGCTTCTGTTTCTGACTCAGTTACGTATTTGGGATTTTGGTATTTGCTTTCGCTGTATTTGAATATATTGGTTTACAATGTTTATGTAAACCTTGTTTTGGGCCTTTATTGCGTTTGAGTGTTTTAGAGCCTTGCGTTATTAGGTAGTAATACGCGGCGTGTAGCACCCTTAACTCTTAGGCCGGTTTTAGGGGTGTTACATAACGCGTTCGGAAAGCTGTCTTCTCAATATCTCTCTCTGCAATGCGTATCTGATGGTAGCCTGATCTCAAGTCGATCTTCGAGAACACTGATGCGTCTCTGAGCTGATCAAACTGGTCGTCGATGCGTGGAAGGGGGTACTTGTTCTTGACTGATATGACATTTAACTCTCGATAGTCGATGTAGAGTCACTTGCTCCCATCTTTCTGCTTGACAAACAATACCGGCGCTCCCCATGGAGACACACTCGGTCTAATAAATCCCTTGTCCAGTAGATCCTCTAACTAAACCTTCAACTCTCTCATTTCGGCTGATGCCATCCGGTAGGGTGCCTTGGCAATAATCCCCGTTCCCGGCATAAGGTCAATGGCAAACTCCACCTCTCGCACTAGTGGCATGCCTGGTAATTCCTCAGGAAACATATTTGGGAATTCGGATACCACTGGTATATCCATATCCATCTGCTCCTCCTGCCTCGTGTCGTGGACATAGCATATGTAAGCGGTATGGCCCTTCCTCACCTCCTTCATCAAGGTCAAAGCTGATATAATTTCGATGGTGGGTTCCTTCGGCACACTACGATAGGAAATAGCCTTGCCCCGGGATCTTGAGTAGCAGTCAGTGCTCGGCACAATGTAACCGGCCCTTGTGTCTCTGCAGCCAATCCATACCGATGATGACGTCGAAATCGAACCCCTTGAAATCAATCAAGTCGATGGGGAAAATCTCGTCCCGTATCACAATCTGCAAGTCGGTGTTGTAGTGTCCGTGCATCGCACTCTCTCCCTAGAAGGTAATGTGACGGTGAAGTCGGAGAGGTGCTCCGGGGTCAATCCCAACTTCTTTGTGAAAGAAGAGGAAACGAAAGAGTGAGACGCCCCTGAGTCGAATTAGACTGATGCATCGGTGCCATTTACAAGTAAGGTGAAATACCCCTAAATTAAATTAAATTAATTTAGGGGATTTCATTTATTAAAACTTAAATAATACTATTAAAAATAAATTATTATATGGAATTATGAAAATTTATTTAGGGGATTTCCTATTTAACCCTAAAGAATACAATAAAATATTTAATTATTATATATTATTATATAGTATTATGAATTTAATAATAAGATTTATAAGTCGATAAATCTTGGGAAAATTTCTAAACACTCCAATTATATTATAAAAATTTTAGAAATATTGGGAGCATTGATTTGGAACATAAAAGTCAATATAAAATCCTAGAAACCTTAAAGCTTATTAAACCTGCTAGGGTTGACTTTTTGAGAATGATCAAACCAGCCCATGAAACCTATACCAATAAATAGGTTATGGAAAACCATGAAGATCGATAAAAAGAACGTCAAAAATGGATCATCCTAGCCAAAGTTATGATCAAATGAAGTTTAGAGCCAAAATTTTGAAAAAATGCTGATGTGGCAGCTTTGCTGACTCATCGCGCGCCTCGGTAATCGCGCCCCAACACTTAGCCGTTTTATCTCCTATAATTCCGGTAACAGAAACCAGTCTTTGCCCTATCTTGTGACCTTCATAACTTTCTCATCTTATGGAATTTTTGAGTGTCGTCTTCTTTGTTGCCTTCTCCTACACTTCCTCTAAACAACCATAACTCATACTAACCCTAATTCATGCTAAATCAACCGGAAATTTGAGCCAAAGTAGCCACCCTACAAAACCGTAACTGCAGTTTCCAGTTTTTCCTTCGAATCAGGTAACTTCGTCTAGCCATAACTTCTTCGTTTCTCAGCCAATTTCATGTTCGTTAGCTCGTTTTGAAGAGCTCTAATCCCACTAAAACTTTCATGTTGATGGCCTAAGCCAATTCTCAACCGTTTGGAAGAACAAGGTGTCTAAAGTTTTGGTTTCGTCACAGCATAAAATCATAGTTTTCTTTCCAGAAAACGCAAGGTAAACTCGCAACTTGCAGCTTCGATTTCTTCCTGTGTAGTGAAGTTAGGGTGAGTTCTTGCTATCATTGTGTAGAGCTAAGTTCTTCTTTGGATTAAGCCCAAGAACTAGTTCTAACTCCTTCTGTACTGTAAATTATAGCATTGCAAAGTAGGCTACTCAATCGGGTTGTAAAGGGGGAGTTTTTCTAGAAACCGAAAAAAATCTGCTCGATTCGAGCAATTCCGGTAAGTTTTCTTCAAATTCCTTCAACCTTGCTAATATACATTACATTGTCGGTCAAAAGCATGTTTCAATTGCATCAATTACGTAGTAGATTGTGTGAATTTGACAAATTCGAACTCGGCAACCCTTACGAACCCTAACTTCGAAACTGAATTCGAAAACCAGTGAACCCTCCATTATAGCTAGCGAATTTGGTATCATTAGAACCGTAATTGAATTTCGAAACCATAGAAACAAGAATCACTCAATTTGGTTCTGTAGATTGTGAGAAATTATTGATTTAGTACTCGGATCGAGTTGGGGGGTGGATGATGAACTCGGCTTTCAGCAGCCGTTCGATTTTAGTTAAGAGATTTGGACGGCGGCCGAGATTAAAACGTTTCAGAATTAGGTTATTAAAGCTTTTATTAATTCCAGTAAATAACCCTAACTTGTTGAGTTAATTTAAATACCTTCCCGAATGTATTTTGACTTGAAATTTTAACCATAGATTTCTTATTTAATCTAGTTTATTTTGATGTAAATTAATATGGTTTTGGAATTTTTAAACATAAGTTATGATTTTTGCAATTTACGGGTTTTCTGGAATTATTTGGCTAATTTTAAAAGATATTTTTATGAAATAAAAATTTTATAATATGTCTAAAATGTTATAGTTACTGTATATAAAATTGGGAATTTTTGGGCAATGGTAAAAGGTTTTAAAAATTGTGTTTATGAGTTTTTCATAAGAATAACTTATAATATAAGGTTTTTAATGTAACCAAAAATCAAAGTATGGTTTGTTAATTAACTTTTAAGCTGGGGAAAATAAGGGAAACTAAATTAACATTTTATAACAGTAAGTTTATGAATGTTTTGGTATTAGCTTTTAAGAGAAGTGAAATTATTTACATATATGTATATATACTTATTTAAGTAGAAACTTATGTCAATCAAGGAATTTAATTATTTTTACGTTTTATTTATTATACTATATGGGAGTTTATATTTTAATTAAAAAAAGAAATAAAATATTTTTACGCATATATAAAAAGGGAATAAAGTAGTAACTTAGAGTAGGGCAAAGGAACTAATAATTAACACTTATATTAACTAGATATTATAAGAGCTAGTAACCTAAGATATAGTAAAAGAAATACTTTATGAAACATACTTGGAATGCAGTTAAAGGTTGTAGTAATAAGATAGTTTAAATATAATAAGTTACATAGGGAGTGTCTTAATTAAACTCTAATACAGGTATACTTATATATATTAAATAAATAAGGGAAAACACTTTATTTTATAAACCGTATATCGGTTGTGGTTATGCCTAGAAGTTATTAAACATGATTAAGTACAATAAAATTTCCTAAAAATGTTATGGATAAATCTTAATACATAAAGATATATGTATACATATATGTATATAAATACATTAAAATAGATGAGGGAAATAATATTCTTGTGATGTGTATATAATAAGTAGAATATATATATATGTTAAACCTTAGGTTTTAATCGGAGTGTAATTAAATAGTCATTATTAACTTAAGGGTTTAATTACACAACATAAACGTAACACTGTAACGACCCCAAAACCACCCTGGTTGAGAGACCGTTACACGCCGCGCCCTTATTACCTAAGACACGCAAGGCTACACTATCGAAACCCCAAAATAGAACTAATGCTCATATATTACCAAATAAAAGATTACAACATGTCTTTACAATACACAGGCGGAAGCCAGACTGAAATACAAAGCATAATCTAATTACAACTGGGCACCAAGGCCAAACAAGCTGAATACAAAACTCAAATGCCAAGACAAAAAGTTGAAACTGAATCTCCAAGCACGAACTAAAACCTGCAAATCAGACGGAGATAGGGGTGAGCAAAACTATTGCTCAGCAGGTGATAAACTTCATCAGCTGAGCATGCTCAAAACAGATACTGAACATACATATTTATACATATACAAAAGCGCTTAGCCAGAGCAAAATCAGAGATAAAGCGGAAGTCTTTCAAATAGACAGAAGTCTAAAACACAAGGAGCTAAGCGGTGGTCAAAACATACACTTAATAGCATAAGGTAAACTGAAGCTGAAAGCTTGATGAAATCAGAAGCTTAACAAACTCAAAAAGCTTAAACACAATCAGAAGCTTAGCAAAATCAGAAGCTTAGCAAAATCCAGAACTTAGCAGAAGATAGTAAGCACACAGCAGACCGTCTCAAATCAAATACAGATAGAGCAGACGAAGTAGAGCACTTACAAAATCAGAAATCCTCAACAGACAGGAAGCACACAGCAGCCTATCTGAGTTTGCAATCAGACAGAGCAGGCGGAGGAAGCAGCACAAACAAACAGAGGCGTTCAAAGGACAAAAAGCACACAACAGTCTGTCAAATACAGAGCAGAGCAGAGAAAACAGACAGAAGCTGAACAGAACACAAACAGAAGTGGGACACTAGCAATCAGAGCATACAGACAGAACGAGTAAACAACTCGTGAACAGAACGAGGAAACCTCACTCGTAAACAGAACAGGTGGAACACCTGTGAACAGAACGGGGAACATCACCCATGAAACAGAAGGATCCTACATAGCGCGCTACGAGACAGCGAGACCAGCCATCCAAAGGTTCAGATACAGAGAAGACTAGGTCCCGAAACAGAAGCTCTCAGAACAGATCAAAGCTTTATACAGAACAAGACAGAAGTCCTTGTTAGATCAGAGCAGAAAGCAGAAGCTTAGCAAAATCAGAACAGAGCTTACTAACGGAAAGCCTTAGCAAAACAGAAGTCGCAACCCGACTAGTAAAACAAAACAAAAGCAAACTGAAATCAGAGGTTGAATCACATTTTCAGAGCAAAACAGAGTTCAAAAGATTAACGAAGACCTTAAAATCAAAAACACTTAAACATATATTAAAACACATGAAAACAGATAGCACTCAGAAGGAGGAAACCAACGCCGCAAACGGCACTCAAAATGGAGCTCAAACGAACAAGTTATTGTCAAATCAGAGAGCTGTCCGAACTTGTGTCCGGATGTCGAAGTTCGGACGCAAGTCGAACTCAAATCCGCAGAAAATTTCAAGGTGTCCGAACATCCAAGTTCGGACGGATGTTTGGACGTCTTCGGAAAACAAGTCGAGGAAAGTCCGAACATGTGTCCGAGCTTCAAAGTTCGAACACATGTCGAAGAGAAAATCAGAGGGCGCAAAACGGGGTGTGTCCGAACTTCCAAGTTCGGACGGAAGTTCGGACACAGTGAAACTCTCAGAAAATCCAGACGCAACAGAGCGTGTCCGAACTTCCAAGTTCGGACGGAAGTTCGGACGCGCCAAAAAGTTCAATTTCCAGAACGAAAACAGATGCGAACAAAGTCCTCAAAACAATGTCAAAAAATGCAGTACGAAACCAAAGTCTTTAAACCATAACCATGGCAGTTTTAGAAGGTCAAAACCAAGACAAAACAGACAGAGATCGATCACCAAACATAGGGCAATTAAACAATCCTAACTCTCAAATCAGAAGCACACAGAGTTCACAAAACAGAAGGGAACCTTAGAGGTAGATTCACCATTGTCAAAGTATACTTACATAAGAAAATATGCAAAACAAAACCAATCCCACGGGGTTGTAACGCATCAAAACGCAAATTCGGAACTCACACAAAATTACCACGGATCAGAAACCACACAAACATATACGGAAAACAACGGAACCAAAACCCCCGTGGGTGAACGCACACAACCGAATCCATCTACCACCTACCTCACATCCGTAGCTAAGCCATCTCTGCGGACTCTACGAATCGCCTTCCCGAATCTCCAATCAAATGACAATCCCTCGAATGAACCGCTCCCACAATACAAAACCAAAATCAGAAAAGAGGAGAGGAAGACTCAATGAAGAACGAAATCGGAATCTACAAACCAACCTGACAGACGACTGACAGACGAACAGAATTCCACCGGCGGATCTCCAGCAATCAATTTACAGATTGGAGATTAAAAGAAGGGAGAAGAGCAAAGGGAGGAGAAGAGCGAGGAAGAACCGTCGTGCGTCAGGATAGTGGAAGGAGGAATTGATTATGATTAGAAATTAGGGAAAGGAGAGTTAAGAAATAATTAAATAAGAAATACGTCCTTAACTCCTTAATTACTAACAGAACGCAAAAAGACATCTTTAACCCTCCTTCCACAAGCTAACATAATGACATAAGGAGCATGTCATAGACAATCTAACATAAGATTACAAAATAGCACAAACTCCCTTTGCAAATCAGAAAGAAAATAAAAATAATCTGGGGCATAACAATATACCCCCCTTAAAAAGAATTTTGTCCTCGAAATTTGACGAAACCAGAATGTGAACAAATGCACTTCTAGTGCCAGAAAACAATGAACACTCACAAGGCCAACACTCAGGACTTACTGCTGATTGACTGACAGAAGGAGAAATAGAAGGTTACTAACACATAGCTTTGAGGCACAGAAGGGAACACTCACAAAGCTAACACTCAGAATACACTGGTTAACTCGCTGACAGATGAAACAAAGTAGATGATCACTAAAGGCTTAGCACAAAGACATATAAAGAACACTAACATATCTCAGAAGCTCTACTTATACGAGCTAACACACGAACCTCACTAGCGATTCACTAACAGAATGAGCAAAGCAAAAGATTACAAAGGCTAAGCTTGAAGGAAGAGGAACAGCACTCATATATCTCAGAAGGCTGCTCCTTACAATTCTAACACCCAGAATGTAATAGCTGACACACTGACGGAAAAGGTGAAACAGATCAGATTACTAACACTCATCCTAATGGCACAAGAACTCTCAGAAGTATCCTTACCCAAAGGACCAACCACGCTCGCAAGCTCACGCCAGAACACAACACAGAACGTACAACACAAGCACGTAACACAAGCTCACAACTGAAGCACACAACTCTGTCAAACAAGAACTCACATTTGGTCATCCTTTCCCAAAGGACCCGACACTCTCAGACTCACTCTTAGAACACACAAGCACATGCAAACAAACACTACGCTTCCGCTGCGCCACTCTGATGGGGGACCACCACAGAGCAGACACAAAAAAAAACACCAGATAACAATCAAAATCATGCAACAGATAGCACATAGCAGATAACAGGCAAGACACGGAAGCGTAGACATGCAGACACCCAACAAATCCCAACGAAAACCAAACCTAGCTCTGATACCACTAAATGTAACGAACCCAAAACCACCCTGGTTGAGAGACCGTTACACGCCGCGCGCTTATTACCTAAGACACGCAAGGCTACACTATCGAAACCCCAAAATAGAACTAATGCTCATATATTACCAAATAAAAGATTACAACATGTCTTTACAATACACAGACGGAAGCCAGACTGAAATACAAAGCATAATCTAATTACAACTGGGCACCAAGGCCAAACAAGCTGAATACAAAACTCAAATGCCAAGACAAAAAGTTGAAACTGAATCTCCAAGCATGAACTAAAACCTGCAAATCAGACGGAGATAGGGGTGAGCAAAACTATTGCTCAGCAGGTGATAAACTTCATCAGCTGAGCATGCTCAAAACAGATATTGAACATACATATTTATACATATACAAAAGCGCTTAGCCAGAGCAAAATCAGAGATAAAGCGGAAGTCTTTCAAATAGACAGAAGTCTAAAACACAAGGAGCTAAGCGGTGGTCAAAACATACACTTAATAGCATAAGGTAAACTGAAGCTGAAAGCTTGATGAAATCAGAAGCTTAACAAACTCAAAAAGCTTAAACACAATCAGAAGCTTAGCAAAATCAGAAGCTTAGCAAAATCCAGAACTTAGCAGAAGACAGTAAGCACACAGCAGAACCGTCTCAAATCAAATACAGATAAGCAGACGAAGTAGAGCCCTAACAAATCAGAAATCCTCAACAGACAGGAAGCCACAGCAGCCTATCTGAGTTTGCAATCAGACAGAGCAGGCGGAACAAAGCAAACAAACAAACAGAGCGTTCAAAGGACAGAAAGCACACAGCAGTCTGTCAAAACCAGCAGAAAAAACAGACAGAAGCTGAATAGACACATACAGAAGTGGGACCTAGCAATCAGAGCATACAGATAGAACGAGTAAACACTCGTGAACAGAACGAGGAAACCTCATCGTAAACAGAACAGGTGGAACACCTGTGAACAGAACGGGGAACATCACCCGTGAAATAGAAGGATCCTACATAGCCGCTACGAGACAGCGAGACCAGCCATCCAAAGTTTCAGATACAGAGAAGACTAGGTCCCAAATCAGAAGCTCCCAGAACAGATCAAAGCTTTATACAGAACAAGACAAAGTCCTTGTCAGATCAGAGCAGAAAGCAGAAGCTTAGCGAAATCAGAACAGAGCTTACTAACGGAAAGCCCTAGCAAAACAGAAGTTGCAACCCGACTAGTAAAAACAAAAGCCAACTGAAATCAGAGTTTGAATCACATTTTCAGAGCAAAACAGAGTTCAAAAGATTAACGAAGACCTTAAAATCAAAAACACTTAACACATATTAAAACACATGAAAACAGATAGCACTCAGAAGGAGAAACCAACACACCGCAAACGACACTCAAAACGGAGCTCAAACGAACAAGTTATTGTCAAATCAGAGAGCTGTCCGAACTTGTGTCCGGACGTCGAAGTTCGACGCAAGTCGAACTCAAATCCGTAGAAAATTTCAAGGTGTCCGAACATCCAAGTTCGGACGGATGTTCGGACGTCTTCGGAAACAAGTCGAGGAAAGTCCGAACATGTGTCCCGAGCTTCAAAGTTCGGACACATGTCGAAGAGAAAATCAGAGGGTGGCAAAACGGGGTGTGTCCGAACTTCCAAGTTCAGACGGAAGTTCGGACACAGTGAAACTCTCAGAAAATCCAGACGCAACAGAGCGTGTCCGAACTTCCAAGTTCGGACGGAAGTTCGGACGCGCCGAAAAGTTCAAGTTTCCAGAACGAAAACAGATGCGAACAGAGTCCTCAAAACAATGTCAAAAAATGCAGTACAAACAAACCAAAGTCTTTAAACCATAACCATGGCAGTTTTAGAAGGTCAAAACCAAGACAAAACAGACAGAGATCGATCACCAAACATAGGGCAATTAAACAATCGAACTCTCAAATCAGAAGCACACAGAGTTCACAAAACAAAAGGGACCTTAGAGGTAGATTCACCATTGTCAAAGTATACTTACATAACAAAATACGCAAAGCAAAACCAATCCCACGGGTTGTAACGCATCAAAACGCAAATCCGGAACTCACACAAAATTACCACGGATCAGAAACCACACAAACATATACGGAAAACAACGGAACCAAAACCCCGTGGGTGAACGCACACAACCCCGAATCCATCTACCACCTACCTCAGATCCGTAGCTAAGCCATCTCTGCGGACTCTACGAATCGCCTTCCCGAATCTCCAATCAAATGACAATCCCTCGAATGAACATCTCCCCCAATACAAAACCAAAATCAGAAAGAGGAGAGGAGACTCAATGAAGAACGAAATCGGAATCTACAAACCAACCTGACAGACGACTGACAGACGAACAGAATTCCACCGGCGGATCTCCAGCAATCAATTTACAAATTGGAGATTGAAAGAAGGGAGAGAGCAAAGGAGAGGAGAAAACGAGGAAGAACCGTCGTGCGTCAGGATAGTGGAAGGAGGAATTGATTATGATTAGAAATTAGGGAAAGGAGAGTTAAGAAATAATTAAATAAGAAATACGTCCTTAACTCCTTAATTACTAACAGAACACAAAAAGACATCTTTAACCCTCCTTCCACAAGCTAACATAATGACATAAGGAGCATGTCATAGACAATCTAACATAAGATTACAAAATAGCACAAACTCCCTTTGCGAATCAGAAAGAAAATAAAAAAAATCTGGGGCATAACAAACACGGTCTTGGGTTAACCTACTAAGCCCAAGTCTAGGAACTCCAAAGCCCACTTAAACAATTCAAAGAGAGTTTGGGCCACTCTCAGGAATAAATTCTAAATCGTTCCAAACTAACGAAATGGGCCTAACAAAGGATTTAGTTAACAAGTCAGCCCAAATCTTTGTGAGAGTATAGTGGTAAACCTGGAACTATTAATCAGTAAGAAAGAAGGTTGTTTAGTTTATAAGACCCTTAACTATCGACACTTGGAACACATTAATTATAGGTTACTATTGGGGGAACACTCATTCAACTTAATTACTGTTCTTCACATACCAGGTACGGTTTCTCGTACTCCGTTACTTTTGCTGATTGACTTATGAGACGTTTTCGAGAAACGCTAACTAACTTTAAGAGGAATTTCTAAAAATGAAATGGTTGTGTGTCTAACTCAGCTTGTGTGACTAACTGAGCCTTGAATGTAAAACTCACTTGGGTATTGGTTCCTTCTTTTTGGTTGTTCCATTAGACATTGACTGCTTAGGGTTTACGCTTCTGCACTCTGTAGGACTGAGTGTTTTGGTATGCTCTGGGTAGTTAGTGATCTAGTGGGAATTTGGAAAAAGGTCAACTTTGGTAAATTCTTCTTTTGACTCTGGATATCGTTTCATCCATGATGAGCTGGTTCTTGAGGTTTCGACGTGCACGCGTCTTCAATGGTAACAGTGAGGGGTTGTATATCCCCTGTCCCAAAAGGGACGTAGTAGACAGTGAGGGGCTGTATATCCCCTGTCCAAAAGGGACGTGGTAGACAGTGAGGGGCTGTATATCCCCTGTCCCAAAAGGGACGTTGTAGACAGTGAGGGGCTGTATATCCCCTGTCATAAAAGGACGTACTTGGCGGTGGGGGCCATCTCTCCCAGTTGAATTATTCCACTCTTGAGTTATTGGTTCTTGAATCTATCTTATCATTCCTAGTCCTTTGTGACTATCTGAGTCTTTCTACTCCTAACGGGAATTGGGTTTAACTAAGGCATTGGAAGTTCACTAACACATGGTGTGTTTTGTTTCATTAACTTTACCTTTATGTTATTTATCTTTATCCTTTATTATCTTACTTGTTATCTTTGGCTTGGTGATTTTAAAGTGCCTTGTTTCCCTGCTTTACTTTCAAGAGTTTAATTTCAAGTTACTGTTTATTTTGAAGAGTTTTTAAAGATTGCTTTGGAGAATTGTACCAGTTCCATTCCAGGGAACTGACTCACCCCTCCCGGGGGTGGGCTGCTTGGTTTCATCTTGCAGTATAAATTGTTTATACAGGTGCCACGAAGAGCATGAGTGATTGGGATGGGAATTAGGAATTATGGAGAGTTATTCTATTTTACTAGTAGTTATGTTATGTTGTTTTTCTCGAGTTCAGACCGTAGCTTTTGTAATTTTATAAGTTGTAATTGGTGAGGTTTGGTGTCGGGTGTTTGGAACCCGATGGTCTGTAACGCCAGTAGAGATTTTATATTCCGCTGTATTTATTGTAAATAGGGGTGTTACAGAAAGTGGTATCAGAGCGTAGTTACGCTCTAAACCCGAGAAAACAAGCCGAGTGAAATACTTAGATTATAGGTGCACTTAAAACTGGGGAATTGGGGTAGAATGGGGAAGTGAGGATTCCAGTAAGGCATGACTCCTAACCCTTCTTAGGTTAGTGAATGATTTCTTTATACACTTCTTTTATGAATGTCTGTAGAGAATGGTGTGCTGTTGTTCTATTCGAACATTAAACTACAGTAGAAATATAGGTTGGAATATCATCTATTGAGTATGTTAAGATTTTGGTTGGGATAAATCATATATTAAGCTATTTTCAAAAGCATACTTATGGAGAATACATGGCTAAGAATACAATTCCTTAAGAGCAAGTACACATGCTCTTAGAAATTTTAAAGAATACTTTTGGTTGAAAACAGTATACAAATAGAACTTTAAATAACTAAATTAGTATTGATATATGTGAAAGTACTTCAACTCCTTTAAAGTTTGAAAATAAATCTCAAGAATTATTTGGTACAAATTGTGGCCTAAAGTAATGTTTGGATAAATCTTAAGTCTAGAAAATTATTAAGTAACAACACTAGTAGCATACACCCGAACCCATAAACCATACTAAAACTCTATGCTAACTTTAGAAAGAAAACACCTAAACCTAACACCCTACGGGAAGTGCCTGGTGCGACGACTCCTAGGCTGAAAGTAGTGGGGTGCACACCCACTTCTGGAAGTTTAGGGGCTAGACAAGCCTTGTCATCTAACCGTAAATAATCTTCTACGCAGGTAATGGATTGTGTTTGACTTGAGGGGAAGTGGTGGTAAGACGTTACCATCATGAAATCTTGAGCTAGGCATATTTTCATTACTAGCCACAATGAACAATTCAAAACTTATATATTAAGATCCAGTACTAAATTCATACATGTAAAGAGTTTAACCGAGTTAAATCCTTGGTGAAAAATACTTACCTATAGAGTGAAAACACATGAGTAATAATAAACTAAATATTATTGAGCCTTAAATACTTGGAGTATTGAGCGCCAAGTGAAAAATTGAGAGTTACTTAAAGATTTGGAAATCCTCATGTTTATTTAGAAGTTTAACATTATACATAGATAAAATTTTAGAAGTCACACTAAGAGTGATATTTACAAAAGCCACCATTGTCTAAGGGAGTACTAAGATTTAATAATCAGAAGAATATTTACATAGAAAAAACCTTAAGAAAAATAATTACCAAGAGTGAGTGAGTTTTCATTAGACTAGTTCATTTGACTTAAATTTTATATAAAGTCCCTACCTTAAAAAAATGTAATTTTTAAGATAAAGGAATCAGATTTTGGAGCTACATTTAATTAATAAGAACTTCCTAAAGTCTGCCTTGTGTGAAATTATGTAAATATAATAAGTAAATTTTGTGAAGTAAATACCTAATGGTTCGTCTAAAATACTATAGTTAATTATAAAAATTGAAACTTGAAAGTCACAGAAAATATTTATTTTATAAAGTTTTAACATATGGTTGGCTAATAAACCCTTGAAAATAATTTTGGAAGATTATTAAATGATCTGAAATATTATTTTAAACTACTCAAGTACGTTACACCTGATTTATAGCTTGATAATATAATTGATATGATAAATGATCATATAATGACGTATAATTCTTACCGGTCATAAAATGAAAGGATAAGGATCATAAAATAAAATTTTATAACAGTTAAGAAAATACAAATACAAAACAATCAAGAGATACAGATATATATCGATCGCAGATAAAATCAACGGTGCGATAAAATTTACAACAAAGCTGGTTAATAAGGTGTTGAATCCTTTGAATGTGGCGCTTGAAATAAACATCAAGTAATTAAAGAAAACAGAAACTAAATGTTTGGTAGCCTAATATGGTCCATGCATGTTGTTGTGATTTGTTTTTGAAACAACCTTATTGGATAGTGTGTTCTGAGTGAAGTACCCACATCTTTTCACATGATGTTTTCCTATCCTTCTGTGGTTCTCGTTAGTAGCGGTACGAGGGCGTACCTTAGCTCTTTTAAGGGGGATATACTGGCATACTCTTCCTTCGTCACCTCATCCAGATTATGCCATGTTGTCTTATTAGCAGAACGAGAGGTGTTTGTATGTGCTTGGTTTTTACATTATGACACAGTATGGGACTGTTGATTTTCATCATGCTATGTCTTGGTATATCTTGGTTCGTTTTGATTTTGAGTAATCTCGAGTGGAATGTTGTTATGGAAATGGATGGAAATAAAGGATTGGATTGATATAGAAATTTCATTGGAATTATTATTGTCCCAGCACACCCGAAGCGGTGTGAGTGCCTATTAGTTGATTTTTAAAATTCGAGGCGAAGTTTCTTTTAAGGGGGATATACTGAAATACCCCTAAATTAAATTAAATTAATTTGAGGGATTTCTTTTATTAAAACTTAAATATAATCTAATTAATATTAATTATTATGGAATTATGAAATTTATTTAGGGGATTTCTCCTATTTAACCCTAAAGAATCAATAAATATTTAATTATTATATATTATTATATATATTATGAATTTTATAATAAGATTTAAAGTCGATAAATCTTGGAAAAATTTCTTAACACTCCAATTATATATAAAAATTTTAGAAATATTGGGAGCATTGATTTGAACATAAAAGTCAATATAAAATCCTAGAAACCTTAAAGCTTATTAAGCCTTGCTAGGGTTGTCTTTTTGAGAATGATCAAACCAGCCCATGAAACCTATACCAATAAATAGGTTTGGAAAACCATGAAGATCGATAAAAGAACGTCAAAAACGATCATCCTAGCCAAAGTTATGATCAAATGAAGTTTAGAGCCAAATTTTGAAAAAATGCTGATGTGGCAGCTTTGCTGACTCATCGCGCGCCTCGGTAATCGCGCCCCAACACTTAGCCATTTATCTCCTATAATTCCGGTAACAGAAACACCAGTCTTTGCCCTATCTTGTGACCTTCATAACTTTCTCATCTTATGGAATTTTTGAGTGTCGTCTTCTTTGTTGCCTTCTCCTACACTTCCTCTAAACAACCATAACTCATACTAACCCTAATTCATGCTAAATCAACCGGAAATTCGAGCCAAAGTAGCCACCCTGCAAAACCGTAACTGCAGTTTCCAGTTTTTCCTTCGAATCAGGTAACTTCGTCTAGCCATAACTTCTTCGTTTCTCAGCCAAATTTCATGTTCGTTAGCTCGTTTTGAAGAGCTCTAATCCCTCTAAAACGTTTATGTTGATGGCCTAAGCCAATTCTCAACCGTTTGGAAGAACAAGGTGTCTAAAGTTTTGGTTTCGTCACAGCATAAAATCATAGTTTTCTTTCCAGAAAACGCAAGGTAAACTCGCAACTTCCAGCTTCTATTGCTTTCTGTGTAGTGCAAGTTAGGGTGAGTTCTTGCTATCATTGTGTAGAGCTAAGTTTCTTCTTTAGATTAAGCCCAAGAACTAGTTCTAACTCCTTCTGTACTGTAAATTATAGCGTTGCAAAGTGGGCTACTCAATCGGGTTGTAAAGGGGGCGTTTTTCCAGAAACCAAAAACAAACCTGCTCGATTCGAGCAATTCCGGTAAGTTTTCTTCAAATTCCTTCAACCTTGCTAATCTACATTACATTGTCGGTCAAAAGCATGTTTCAATTGCATCAATTACGCAGTAGATTGTGTAAATTTGACAAATTCGAACTCGGCAACCCTTACGAACCCTAACTTCGAAACTGAATTTGAAAACCAGTGAACCCTGAATTATAGCTAGCGAATTTGGTATCATTAGAACCGTAATTGAATTTCGAAACCATAGAAACAAGAATCACTCAATTTGGTTCTATAGATTGTGAGAAATTAGTGATTTAGTACTCTGATCGAGTTGGGGGGTGGATGATGAACTCGGCTTTCAGCAGCCATTCGATTTTAGTTAAGAGATTTGGACGGCCGAGATTAAAACGTTTCAGAATTAGGTTATTAAAGCTTTTATTAATTCCAGTAAATAACCCTAACTTGTTGAGTTTAAATACCTTCCCGAATGTATTTTGACTTGAAATTTTAACCATAGATTCCTTAGTTAATCTAGTTTATTTTGATGTAAATTAATATGGTTTTGGAATTTTTAAACATAAGTTATGATTTTTGCAAGTTACTGGTTTTCTGGAATTATTTGGCTAATTTAAAAAGATATTTTTATGAAATAAAAATTTTATAATATGTCTAAAATGTTATAGTTACTGTATATAAAATTTGGGAATTTTTGGGCAATGGTAAAAGGTTTTAAAAATTGTGTTTATGAGTTTTTCATAAGAATAACTTATAATATAAGGTTTTTAATGTAACCAAAAATCAAAGTATGGTTTGTTAATTAACTTTTAAGCTGGGGAAAATAAGGGAAACTAAATTAACATTTTATGACAGTAAGTTTATGAATGTTTTGGTATTAGCTTTTAAGAGAAGTGAAATTATTTACATATATGTATATATACTTATTTAAGTAGAAACTTATGTAAATCAAGGAATTTAATTATTTTTACGTTTTATTTATTATACTATATGGGAGTTAATATTTTTAATTAAACTAAGAAATAAATATATTTTTACGCATATATAAAAAGGGAATAAAGTAGTAACTTAGAGTAGGGCAAGGAACTAATAAATTAACACTTATATTAACTAAATATTGTAAGAGCTAGTATCCTAAGATATAGTAAAAGAAATACTTTATGAAACATACTTGGAATGCAGTTAAAGATTGTAGTAATAAGATAGTTTAAATATAATAAGTTACATAGGGAGTGTCTTAATTAAACTCTAATACAGGTATACTTATATATATTAAATAAATAAGGGAAAACACTTTATTTTATAAACCGTATATCGGTTGTGGTTATGCCTAGAAGTTATTAAACATGATTAAGTACAATAAAATTTCCTAAAAATGTTATGGATAAATCTTAATACATAAAGATATATGTATACATATATGTATATAAATACATTAAAATAGATGAGGGAAATAATATTCCTTGTGATAGTTATAATAAGTAGAATATATATATATATATGTTAAACCTTAGGTTTTTAATCGACACTTGGAACACATTAATTATAGGTTACTATTGGGGGAACACTCATTCAACTTAATTACTGTTCTTCACATACCAGGTACGATTTCTTGTACTCCGTTACTTTTGCTGATTGACTTATGAGACGTTTTCGAGAAACGCTAACTGACTTTAAGAGGAATTTCTAAAAAGGAAATGGTTGTGTGTCTAACTCAGCTTGTGTGACTAACTGAGCCTTGAATGTGAAACTCACTTGGGTATTGGTTCCTTCTTTTTGGTTGTTCCATTAGACATTGACTGCTTAGGGTTTACACTTCTGCACTCTGTAGGACTGAGTGTTTTGGTATTGCTCTGGGTAGTTAGTGATCTAGTGCGAATTTGGAAAAAGGTCAACTTTGGTAAATTCTTCTTTTGACTCTAGATATCGTTTCATCCATGAGTTGGTTCTTGAGGTTTCGACGTGCGCGCGTCTTCAATGGTAACAGTGAGGGGCTGTATATCCCCTGTCCCAAAAGGGACGTAGTAGACAGTGATGGGCTGTATATCCCCTGTCCCAAAAGGGACGTGGTAGACAGTGAGGGGTTGTATATCCCCTGTCCTAAAAGGGACGTTGTAGACAGTGAGGGGCTGTATATCCCCTGCCCTAAAAGGACGTACTTGGCGGTGGGGGCCATCTCTCCCAGTTGAATTATTCCACTCTTGAGTTATTGGTTCTTGGATCTATCTTATCATTCCTAGTCCTTTGTGACTATCTGAGTCTTTCTACTCCTAACGGGAATTGGGTTTAACTAAAGCATTGGAAGTTCACTAACACATGGTGTGGTTTTGTTTCACTAACTTTACCTTTATGTTATTTATCTTTATCCTTAACTTGTTATCTTTGGCTTGATGATTTTAAAGTGCCTTGTTTCCCTGCTTTACTTTCAAGAGTTTAATTTCAAGTTACTGTTTATTTTGAAGAGTTATGTTTTAAAGATTGCTTTGGAGAATTGTACCAGTTCCATTCCAGGGAACTGACTCACCCCTCCCGGGGTGGGTTGCTTGGTTTCATCTTGCAGGTATAAATTGTTTATACAGGTGGCCACGAAGAGCATGAGTGATTGGGATGAGAATTAGGAATTGTGGAGAGTTATTCTATTTTACTAGTAGTTATGTTATGTTGTTTTTCTCGAGTTCAGACCGTAGCTTTTGTAATTTTATAAGTTGTAATTGGTGAGGTTTGGTGCCGGGTGTTTGGAACCCGATGGTCTGTAAACGCCAGTAGAGATTTTATATTCCGCTGTGTTTATTGTAAATAGGGGCGTTACATAAGGTACCGATAGTATTTTCGGTTTAAATTTAGCACTGTGGTTATAAGGGTTATATGCATTAATTTGGCTTGTTACGAGCCTTACCAGTGATGACGTTGCCAATCTCCTTGGCCTGCGCCATATTCAAAATATTGAGGGTTCCTCCCTTCTTAGATTCATGGCCTGGATTAAAGAGTCGTATAAGAACAAGACGTGAAACAATTGTACGAATGAACTCTGAAACTCCACTCTTATTTATTCACATGGTATTACATTATGTTTGCATACAAAGCTAGTAGGTTATAACATTACATCAAAATTCTCTAAATGTCAAGTTTAGACGCCCCAATTTGATGTGGGTAGCGTTTACTAAAGCTGGTGGTGCGGTGTTCAACTTAACCTGCTTGATCCCGTGGTACACTAACCACGAATCTCCACCGAATATTAATACATCTCCGGTTCTTAGGACTAGCTTCCTAGCTAAATCCAGTCTCTTCAGGTCACCATACAGGAATTTTGCTTCATCTCCAATGGAGAATGACACTACGGGAATACCCTTTGCAGTGGACTCGGGTGTCTCATCCCGGTCCTGGTGTAATCCCAGTCGCCCACCTTTTTCATAGAAGTTTACAATGCAAATGTCGGCATCAATGTCGGGTACTGGTTCGTCTTCGAGCTGCTGCGCGGTCTCCACCGCCTTCCGTGCTAAGGTCCTGACTCTCTCGGGTATCTTAGGTACTCTCGCCCCATCTAATTTCCTCACTTCCTGGTATGTCCTAGTTTGTGGATCCCAATCCCTGCCTAGGCACATCATGTGTAGTTTCATCTTTGAACCGCTCGTAAAACCCGGAATGTAAAACCCGCCTAGTTCTCTACCCAAGGCTCTACACTCTTCTATGATGTCGGTTTGCTCGTCTAGGGTTAGGAATTCTCTAAGCAGAATCATGCCCAGTTGGATGACTTGGCTATTCTCTTCTGGATGCTCCCGTCTTTTGGCTACAGGTCTTGGTGATCTTGGTCTCGTAGGTAAGGGGTAACAAATATCATAACTACCTAAGATACGGAAGTTCTCCTAAGGTAAGTTACTTCTAAAGTCGGTACTTAATACACAAAACATGCTTCAAAGCGTTTAACACACAATCATGATTTCAAAACAATAACAGTCGGGTATTAGGATTACCTGTAGCGCGCTGGGCTCCCGCCTCAGCGCCCGAGGTTCCCGCTGAATTTAAGGTGGCGCGTCTGCAGACGTTATAAAATGAGTGGTTAAACTGGTGTAAAATTAAAAGAAATTAAATTAAAACTCAAATTAAACGTCGGGCTGCAAACAAATCCCGGTCGTAGTAGTATAGTGAAATTGTAAGCGACCGGATGTCGAACCGTGGGACTAATATACATATAATAGTACCTAAGCGTGTCACAAAAAGGGGGGATTAATTGACTTGTAAAATAAATAAAAAGAAAAGATAAAATAAACTAAGTTAATAGATAAATAAAATGGAACTCTGGGTCAGGTTAATATAATCTGCATAATTAAGCTATCTCTACTGGTTTAATAATTTGGCAAGGTTCGTGTAATTATCTTAAGGACTAAGTCATAGCCTCATAAGAACTCGTTCACCTGTAATGCAAGGTTCTAATCAAGGTTCAAGCAAAAGCCTGCGAACGGCAGAGGAGTATTGAGGAATTACATTTGCAACTGAATACTAACTTATTAAATCATAACAAGTTTCCTCCAGTTTTACGTCTTAATTAACCTATCTATTTATCACCGGTCTGATCAAAATAGACTTAGGAAAGCAATTTAATAAACTCATGACATTTATTAAAAAGGTGCGAGATAACCTTTAAAACGTAACAAACTATATATAATTAAAACCAGTAAAAATAATGCATAATTAATACAAACTCATAATAACCATTCCCAGAGTATACGTAAACTAGCCTAACATATTAAATAGATAGACAGAGACAAGAGTAATAGAAATCATCCGTAATCACTCCGGCTCACTCTGCTATTTTGTATACGTAGGGCTAGAGGTGGATTTGGTGGAATGAAGAGAAAATAAAATGGAGAAGACGGGAGAATGGGATAATGGATCGATTGGAATACGGTAGTGTTTTTCGTGGAAAGGACTTCTTCTTTTTGAGCAGAAGCTCGTGGCTTTTATAGAAGTAAAGAAGAGGCAGCAGATAAGTAACGCGTGAGGAATTGATTGAGGCGGTAGATTGATTTCACTGATTGCTCATTTATTGTAGGGGACAGACAGCTGAACACAGGCGTGAATTAAGGTAGGCGCAGACAGTGGACGAGTGGGCGAGTTGCAGACAGTCGGTGAAGGTAAGTTGCAGACGACGACGGGTGAAGAAACTGGTCGCGACTGATAATTAGTCACGACCGCGCCTGATCAACCGCTTCAATACAGGCGGTTCTCTTAGTCTCGTCCGCCTGATCAACCGCCTGAATACAGGCGGTACTCTTGCTTGTGTCCGCCTTCACTTCCGCCAGCTTATAGGCGGTTGCAACCCTCTCGTCCTCCCATGGTACCGCCTGGCTATAGGCGGTTGCACAGCCCTCTCTTGTCCGCCTGTTATTGAGAGGTACAGGGGCGGTTGAGCCAGGCGGTTGCAACCTATCGTGACTTATATCCTTCCAACTTCGACCGGCTCTAGATTCTTCGTTTGGACTCCGTTTTCTGAGCCGTTTGTGTCTATGTGTTCGTCTCTTCGTCTACTTTACTTCCAGCTTGGTTTTCCTCATGTTAAACCAATAAATTTGTGAGATAAACAATAAAATATAAACTAGAGGAAAACTAACCGAAGTGGAGAAATGAGCAAGAAAAGTGCTAATATTATATATGAAATACACCTATAAATCATGCTCATTTGGACACTTATCACACCCCCACACTTATCTTTTTGCTTGTCCTCAAGCAAAATCACGTACCCAAGTAAGTAGGGAATGCTCAATACTAACAAATATTATTATGAAGGGTAGGATAAACATGATCTTTTTAACTTATTGAGGAGTGTGAAAAATTAACTGCTGGTGGCATAGGTGTGCTTAGGGTAAAAATAAAATATAGAGTTTCGGGGTATGATCCAAGGTACTTCAATGTTTCTTTTTAGGTGACTCTGAGAACTTTTACCATGGCCAACTTCTCTCAAGAATGGGCATTGAGGAGAAAACAAAAGGAAAAATAGATTCATGCATTTGTTTCACTTTTGCATAAGAGATGAGAAAATTTAGGCATAACGCCTTTTGTATTTAAGAACACTCAACTCTCTTTTGTTGGTTTCCAATGGTGTCTCGTAAGTCCCTTATCATTTGTATTCTTTTTCTTTCTCTTTTTTTTTTAACAGAGAAGCACCCCTTAGCAATCCCTAAGAGAGAAGACAGAAAGAAACCCTGAGCAATAAAATCCAACCATTTGCAGATTATTTGGTCACACCGCATATAAAATGCTCCTCAAAAGTAATCAAAATTTTAAAATTTGTACCGTTTATCCCACAATTCATAACAGTATTTATTCTTAAAGAGAACAACCCACATATAAAGGGGGTCCACGATATTGAATTGGACAAACGCAAGATAAGGAGAGAGATTAAACATTTTAAGCACAAAATTCCATCGAAAGGGCACACTCCCCCACACTTAAATTGAACAATGTCCTCATTGTTCACCAGAAAAACAAGGGAAGGTTTCAGAAGACCTTTTCGGTAAGTAGATAAAATAGAGATAACACAAAGATCACAAATAAACATTTAAGCACATAAACGCTCCTCTGCAATTTTTATTTACATAAAAGCAAAATTAAAGAAACTGGTACTCCCCTGATTTTATTTTTGCTTGCGTTTATAGGAGTTCCCCCACACTTGAGCTTCAGCCTCAAGTAGCGCAGCTTGGTTGCGGTGTCCATATGGAGGTGCACCTGCATAAGACACTAGAAGCATCCATACTAAAAACGGGGTTAAAAGTTAGCAAAAATAAAATTTAAAGAGAACCTGAAAATTAAAAGAGCATAAAAGCAAATAAAATAAAAGTACACCCGGGTTGCCTCCCGGGAAGCTGCCCTTTTTTAAAGTCTTTGGCTAGACGCCTGCTTTGTTATCCTGGATCAAAACAAAACGTTACCTCGGCATATAAAATAAGAAATTTAATACTCCACAAAATCTGATTTTTGAGGAGGTACTGCCGAGAACGTAGTTCTAACAGAAGACCCGGCGGTGCTGATTTTTCTTCCTCAAATTGGAGGATGTAAAAATCCTCTTCTTGTAGGTGAGGCTCGAAGAAAGAACGCTGATTGATATCATCTTCAGAGAAAGTTAATTCTTTGAAGGTGATAATGGCGTTTTGTTTGGATATATTGGCGGGAGGTGACGGCAATTCCTTCTCTTCATTTTCGAGGATGTAAATATCCTCATCTTCTGGATAGAGCATAGAGAAGGATGGAAACTGGCGGTAGGTGACTATAGAGGGAAGAGAATAACTTACATCCGTAGTGGGGTGTTCTTTCTCATGAATTATTTCGCTCTTTGGTTGCTGTTCTTGTTGAGCGAGTCTCTCCAGGTAGTCCGGTTGATCTTCTAACCAGAGTTGTTCCTGTAATATGAGACAATCCTCATAATCATGAGCTCCCCCACATACGGAGCAGTATAAATACTGCGAATAGCAGTACCCTTGGTCGAACACCTGTTCCATTTCCATTTTTTTTTTGTGTTTTTGTATATAAAACAAAACTACTGAAACAAATTAGAAAATAAAATAATTAGAAACAAACATAATAATAATATAAACAAAATATAAAAGATAATTAATATAAACAACAACAAAAATAATATAGACAAAATATTCTAATATAACAAGTGAATAATCCGGGGCTTAGGGACTAGAATAAACTAGTCCCCGGCAACGGCGCCATTTTGCAGACGTTATAAAGTGAGTGGTTAAACTGGTGTAAAATTAAAAGAAAATAAATTAAAACTCAAATTAAACGTCGGGCTGCAAACAAATCCCGGTCGTAGTAGTATAGTGAAATTGTAAGCGACCGGATGTCGAACCGTGGGACTAATATACATATAATAGTACCTAAGCGTGTCACAAAAAGGGGGGATTAATTGACTTGTAAAATAAATAAAAAGAAAAGATAAAATAAACTAAGTTAATAGATAAATAAAATGGAACTTTAGGTCAGGTTAATATAATCTGCATAATTAAGCTATCTCTACTGGTTTAATAATTTGGCAAGGTTCCTGTAATCATCTTAAGGACTAAGTCATAGCCTCATAAGAACTCGTTTCACCTGTAATGCAAGGTTCTAATCAAGGTTCAAGCAAAAGCCTGCGAACGGCAGAGGAGTATTGAGGAATTACATTGCAACGAATACTAACTTATTAAATCATAACCAAGTTTCCTCCAGTTTTACGTCTTAATAAACCTATCTATTATCACCGGTCTGATCAAAATAGATTAGGAAAGCAATTTAATAAACTCATGACATTATTAAAAAGGTGCGAGATAACCTTTAAAACGTAACAAAATATATATAATTAAAACCAGTAAAAATAATGCATAATTAATACAAAACTCATAATAACCATTCCCAGAGTATACGTAAACTAGCCTAACATATTAAATAGATAGACAGAGACAAGAGTAATAGAAATCATCCGTAATCACTCCGGCTCACTCTGCTATTTTGTTATACATAGGGCTAGAGGTGGATTGGTGGAATGAAGAGAAAATAAAATGGAGAAGAGGGAGAATGGGATAATGGATCGATTGGAATACGGTAGTGTTTTTCGGGAAAGGACTTCTTCTTTTTGAGCAGAAGCTCGTGGCTTTATAGAAGAAAAGAAGAGGCAGCAGATAAGGAACGCGTGAGGAATTGATTGAGGCGGGTGATTGATTTCACTGATTTCTCATTTATTGTAGGGGACAGACAGCTGAACACAGGCAGTGAATTAAGGTAGGCGCAGACAATGGACCGAGTGGGCGAGTGCAGACAGTCGGTGGAAGGTAAGTTGCAGACGACGACGGCGCGAAGAAACTGGTCGCGACTGATAATTAGTCACGACCGCGCTGATCAACCGCTTCAATACAGGCGGTTCTCTTAGTCGCCGTACGCTGATCAACCGCCTGAATACAGGCGGACTCTTGCTTGTGTCCGCCTTCACTTCCGCCAGCTTATAGGCTGGTTGCAACCCTCTCGTCCGCCCATGGTACCGCTGGCTATAGGCGGTTGCACAGCCCCTCTTGTCCGCCTGTATTGAGAGGTACAGGGGCGGTTGAGCCAGGCGGTTGCAACCTATCGGACTTATTTCTTTCCAACTTCGACGGCTAGATCTTCGTTTGGACTCCGTTTTCTGAGCCGTTTGGCGTCTATGTGTTCGTCTCTTGTCTACTTTACTTCCAGCTTGGTTTCCTCATGTTAAACCAATAAATTGTGAGATAAACAATAAACATAAACTAGAGGAAAACTAACCGAAGTGGAGAAATGAGCAAGAAAAGTGCTAATATTATATATGAAATACACCTATAAATCATGCTCATTTGGACACTTATCAGCGTCCCTGATCAACTCCCTTCCCCTTCTGGAAGCACGTGTCAGTGGACGTCAGGCCCCCTTGGCCACCCCGTGGCGCTCCAGATCCTCCAGTAGAGGTCTTCTGAGCAGTCTTCGGCCCCTTGTAGTTGCGGCTGTCAGGGTTGGTGTAGCACTCAAAGTCGCGGTGCCCCATCTTCCTGCGGTAACGACACTCCACCTTGCTGCCGCTGCAATCTACGCCCGGGTGATCTCTCTCGCAGCGCTTACAGTAATAATGACGTTAGGGCTGTCTGGTGCCTGTTTGCAATCGTAACTTAGATTAATACAAGATATACACAAAGTAGGATAGTCAAATATATTTACGAGGAGGGTATTCTCACCCTTGGGAGGTGCCGATCTCAGTGGTTAGGCATCGATGGGTGGGCCCGTCAGTCTCGGTACGGGATCCTTCCCCTTGGAACCCTGCTGACTCTGGTGCCCCTGCTTCCCCTTCTTTTTAAAGAAGCCCCTGTAAAAACAGTTTCGGGTCAGCACTCACATTATTTAGACAATGGATAAAATTCAACAAGTGGAATAATTCCTTACTTTCCCTTCTTCGAGCCCTTGCCCCGGTTCACTCCCCCGTCCCCAGACTCCTTCTCGGGCTTCTTCCTCTTCTTCTGCCCCAGAGTCTCATCCCGAGTCTGGAGCATCATCTCCGTCCTCAAGGCATCATCATAACACTTGTGAAAATTTGAACTGATAAGTCTTCACACATTCACGGTAATCGAACAAGTAGAATATTAATGAGATTTGACGGTATTGATATTTATACCTGGATGGTAGTATAAAGTGTGGCATCCATGATTTCCTGGATACAGAATAGAAGACCTCCCTAGAACTTTCGACCTTAACTGTCTCAGAATAGTCGACTCTGGGGATGAAGTCTAGTAGACCGATGAAACGAGCGTAGTACTCGTCCACGGACATACTCCCCTGGGTCAGCGTCTCAAACTCCCGTCGCTTCTTCTGCTTGAGGTGAGCGGGGTAGTACATACCTCGTAAGATCTCAACGAAAGTAGCCCATGAGAAATCGGGCGTGGCTAAGTACTGGTCCTTCACCAGTCTCCACCAAGTGCGTTCTTCAGGTGAAAAGCAATAATCGTGACCCGCTGGTCAGCTGGCACTCACAAGGCTTCGAAGGCCTTTTCATGCTCCACGATATAGCGCTCCAGGGCAACGGGATCCGGCTCCCCAGAATAGGTCGGTGGTCACGTCTCGGACGCCGCCTTTAGCCAATTCACCTCACGGGGCTGAGGTGGGTGGGGTAGTGCTCCTCCAAGCTGCGTAAGTATGACGGAAACCGCCTCGGTAACGCCTGGGATGATGGGGTCAGTACCGCCCCCTCTGCCGGCTCCGCGGCCTCTTGCTCTACCAGACATCCGTAGTACAGATTGTCGCATTACAAATCGGTGACCATACCGTAATCACACAGTGGATATTGGATTGCCTTAAAGGCTAACAAATACACGCGTAATGCGTCATTTGAACATAAGTTCATCTAAACGAGTCGTCTCGTACCTCACAGACGTATCCCGTGTTTCCTCAATCCTAGGCTTATTGTTCAATCCTAGTATCTCGTCATCAGAGTGGTACTCCACTCTGAGACCACTTTTTGTAACAACCCTCTCGGTAATCATGAAATAAACTCTCACGTAGCAGTAATAAAATACGTCTCACAGCGGAAGGAGAAACGACAAAGGAAACTCACACGGGTGTTACCTGCCATCCCTCGCCCATGCGAGTGATGAAGCAATACGAAATACAACATTAGAAAAATGACATAAATAAATCCCGCGGTGATAATGAGATACCGCCTATACACAGTCTAAGTCTCCAAGATATAACATCGACAGTGAGCGTCTAACTGTATCCCAAATACGTACAACACCAGCATCAGTAAATAAACATCTATCCCAACACAGTAAGAAGTACGTGCGGTAATCAAAATTCAAAAAGCCCTAACTACCCGGGCCCCGCACTACGGCTTCGTCCGTGATCAGCAACCTGCACAATGCCATAAAGGCTTAGCGATAAACGCTGAGTATGCCAGGTTTGGACCCTAGTAGTCACTTAAGTCGTTATTAACCGTCTTTGCATTAAGTTCATTTCATGCTTTGCCGGCTTACAATTTTTATTAAAGCTGTAAAAACACAATTAAACACACAACAGTCATTACAATAAGACACACATCATCGCATAACATCAGTCAATAATACAGAGGTGGTCATACACACGTCGTTTATAGTAAACATCACATATCATATCGGTTGGCCCCCCGGGCCCTCACATAGCATTATAATTTGGTTAGCACTGTCGGGCGTTAGTTAGGACGACCCGAAATAACTCACATGGACGGTAGTCCCACGTACACACAAGGTGCTCATGCCCAGAGGATCAGGAGATCCCGGGTCTTTTCACTTTGCCTTTTTAAAGGCGTCAATAAATGGCCAAGGGCCTGGTGCCAACGGTAGCACACGCCCGACGATCTATATAGGCTCAATCAGGATTTCACAAGAGTAGACCCGATCCGGGTGTTAATTCTAGAGATCTCTATGCGCAACCAGTAGCCAGTGACTATCTGGGTTTAGGTATATCATCACACTCATTCACATTAATAGTTTTAGGTATGGAGAACATCACTTATTACTTGGCTGCCTTGTGGGTCTTACGCATGCCTAGAAGTAGTCTAGGTCGAATTCATGTTCGAGTCAAAGCTCTAGAGATCGACGATGTCGTATCTCGTTCCTAAGTATTTTACTTAGGTTATAATTACATAACTTATAATACTTAGCGTATTATGTCAGACAATGGCAATCACAATCTCATTACTCGTATATGTAGATTTATATAAGTCGATCTATAGTCGACGTAATATTAGTCCCGAAGGACGTTTGCGCATAAGTAAATAATGCAGAAAAAGACACAGGTATTCATCACATACATATATGCACACACATATCATACACGTTGTATATATCAAACAAATCCGAGCCCGAGGAAATCCTCAGAACAACCCAGATCAAACCCCTTTACATACCGTACACCTAGACCAAGGATGCGCAGTAGGCCATTAAGCTGGTCGAACGCATCCGTCTGAAGCACGATCTAGAAATACGAAGAACGCTAAAAGTCAATCCACATGACTAATTGACTCGGTATTTCCGAATAACGTCAGTAACCCCAATATTACATTCCCGGATTTCAACAGTTATTTGTTAAAGTACCGTTATCCTAAACTCCTTACTCGTAGCACGTATTAATACTCGGTTTTAACGAAGGAGTCGGTTTTATGAAAACGTCTTAGCTAGCGTTTTTAAACGTTGTGATTTATACTACTTCAACCCTTAGTATTTCATAAGCGTTACGCTTATACATAGGTTCATTCATTCTCGTAGATTTAATTCGACTGTTTCGATTGCATGCATAGGATGTATTTATAACCTATAGTTGCATGCATAAGTATATTTTATAACCTATAGTTGCATGCATCCATGCAACGTTAACTTATATTACATGGTATATTCCTACCATTTATTATACCTTGTATTACACAACTCACTATTCATTGTAGCAAGTTGTATTTTATTTGTAACTTTAAGACTTTGTAGTATATAATTATACTAATGAAATAACACTTGTCATTTATAATTGCATGGTTTAAAAACCATAGTATATACATATATATACCTTACGGCCGGTTTTCATACACATATATATATATATTATGAAGTATAAAAACCTTATATTATGTAAATGATATTCCCCATTCAAGATTCATTTATTCATACCAATATCATACACTAACCATAGTGTTTTATGTCATTGTATACCATAGTTTATAACTTCATTTTCGGATATATATACATGCGCTCCAGCATGTTAGTTTTGTAAACTATACTTTGACCACATAATATTATAAAGTGTTCCACTTATATCATGATATCATATAGTATGATATTTTTATATTTCATTAAACATTATAACATATAGTTTTAGTAAACTATTTTTATTACCGAAAAGATATATATATATATATAACACACTTGTTATTTCTTCATTTCCCATAGTTTTCATTTGTTACAATACACCTACATATTTTATACCATGTTATGCATACCATTTCTTATAACATTAAGACTTTATAACATATTATAATCTATAGCTTTATAAAACTTATGATTATTGCCGGAAGGGCACATATGTTATAAGTTCAAATCTTTATAACTTCTCTTATGTTTCATTTATTACAACTCACCACACATTTTATATTATGTTATAAGTATCATATATTATACATTCCAACCTTATAATAAGGCATAGTATATAGTTTTAAAATTTCAGAAATTACGAACAGACCTTAAGGTCTGTTCCGGTTTCGTTTTTAGCCCACAATTTTACATATTTGTGTTTTGACCACAAATCTTATAACATTTATACACATCATATATTATATCACCATTTATACTTGTAACTTTTATAACCTATAGTTTATACATTTTTTTTTACCGAACAGACCCATGGTCTGTTTTGATTTGTTTTTTTCCAGCAATACAAGTTTCTTTATTTATATAATCTCCACACATATTATAATAGGTTACATATAGGTTATAACATATGGTATTAATGTTTATAATTTTGTATAACCTATAGTTTGTGTTATGTTATTTGCGAACAGACCCATGTCTGTTTTCAACTCCTTTTTCCGCCTCGAGTATTTTCTTTATTTACACATTGACCACACTTTATATCATATACTCCCTAAATGTCATAAAACTATATATTATACACTTTTATTAATATAGCCATTTATATAAGTCTAAAAATTCCCAAACTTTATATTATTGATATAAACTGTTATATTAACTAATCTAACCCTTAACTTCCTGTATTTACCACTTCTACCCCATTAGTTTTATAATTTTAACATTTAGCTTAATATGTTACTATAAGTTCACAAAATAATTATTTATGATATTAAATTTTGGTCAAGGCATCAAACATGGTCTATATTGACCTAAAACTTACTGGTTTGACCGGAAGTCTTGTTTATTTAAGGTTTGACCCTAAATATTTTAGAAATTACATTTTTGCCTCAAAACTTCATTAAACTTTATAAAATTCATAAAATAAGCTTTTAATATGTAATTTTCGGCTATAACCTATGGTTAGCCTCTAAAGTTTATTTTAATTACTTAAAAACCCTAGAATGTTTTCGGTAATGCTTATTACTACTTTAAATTCATTTTAAACTTAATAATACACTAAATTAAATGGCCTAAAGTGCATGGCCTTATTACAACACTTAATATAGAATAACATTACACAGAAATGTCTCAAGTGACATATTTATGTCACAACTTTTATCATAATTACCCATATATTTTTATAAATTATGTTTTAACCCTTTAAATTATTTCCTTGACCTTATAAGTCATTTAAATACGAAATCACCTAACCAAAAATGTTATAAAACATTTTAATACATAGTTAGTCCTTATAAAACCCAAATGACCCACGGCTTATATTTATATGTAACAAAATTTCATAAAAACTATATTATAACATAAGGTAAGGTTTCCTTACCTAGTTTTGAGTTACAAATCCACCAAACTGCTCTTAACCCTCTCGGCCGAAATTAAACACAAGGTTTAATTTGTTTTTGGAGCATTAATTCACATAAGCTTAGTTAGTATACACCATTTGAGAGTAAAATGCTCACTTTGCTAAGGTTTGCACTTGGATCTGATTTCCACATTTTGTGCAGAATATTTCCATGGTTCCAAGGTGTTTCTGGCAGCATTTCATGCAAGGAAAGGAGCATATATTATCCATATGAAATAAGGGTCATTAAAGGTTGATTTAAGCTTAGTAAAGGCATGATCTTTACCTTAGTTTCTTAGGGTTGGTAAGGGATGTTTGTGCCTGTTTTTCAAAGGCAAAGAAAGGTGTTAAAAACACCGTTTAACCCAACATATAATACCGGTGGAGACAAGGTGAAATAATGGGTAGAAACCCTTACCAAAAATTGTCAAAAATGGAGTTCCTTGCTTGGATCTTGCTACCTCCTAAGGCCTGGATGTTCTCCACTGATTTTACATGAAGAGAGCAAGGGAATAAGCTAAGGAAACTGAATAACATGGCCGGAAATGGAGAAGGAAAGAATGGAGCTAGGTAATGCATGGTTTTATACCTTAAGAAGTTGTTAGACTTTGCTTCCCTTTCTTCTCTGATTTTCAACCGAAAACCTCCTCTACTTCAAGCACCAACTCGGACTAGGTTGCTGGATGGAAATAGGAATGGGTGAGTTCAATGGAAAGGAGAAGAAGAGAGGAAGAGAATGAGCATATCCATGTCATAAGAGCTTACCTAGAGCATGAGATGTTGACCATGGAAGTTGGTGGTACCTCTCGGTTATGGGGGCAGCAAAGAGAGGTTTTTGAAGTTGCTTCTCGGCTGGGAAGAAAGGTAAATGAGGGAAAGGAAGAAAAGTTGGCTTATAAGGGATTAATGTCTTATTTTAGTCAATAGTCAAGCATGACTCGCCTTAGATATTTAGTAGGGTTTCCTAAAGCTGAAGAAATCTCCTAGGCTGGCGGAAATGATAAGGAAAGGTGGGAAGATAAGTCTTGCGTAGTTAAGTGTTAATTTAGTACTTATCTTACTTTAATAAAAGTAACTTTTGAGTCATGAATATATATATATATATGGCCGGCTCATAGCTTAGGAGGAAGCCTTAATTTGGCGGAAATAAATGGTCAAAGTCAGTGGAGGAGTGTTGAACATTGACTAGATTAGGAGATTAAGTGTTATTTTTGCACTATTTGGGTACTATTCACAAACCAATGCACATATTTCTGATTTTTTTGAGAAACTTTGAATTAGGCATTCTAATGTGGTACATTATGTCACATTAGTATATTTAAGGGTATTTGAGGCCCTAAAATCAAATAAAACTCATTTTGGAGACAATCTCACAAAAATGTGTTTTAAGGAAGCTTAGAGAACATTTTATGTTCTAATGAGTTTCTGAGCTTGATTTCCTTTGATAACTGTTTCTTTGTGTTCATTTATGGGTTATAATGCTTAGGCCAAAATTTTAGGTCCTAAGGAGCTCATTTGGGTATATATTCACCCTAAAAGGTCAAAGGGTGTAATTCTTGCTTTCTAATGAACATTATTGTGTTTAATTTGTTTTAAGGCATTTTTGGCCTTAATTTAATTGATTATATGTTTAATCAATTTTTAATTAGTTAGGGGTATTTCACACACGGATTCGATCATTAATAGGCCTCAAGACATCCAAGTAGTGAAATAAGAAAACAGGCGGAAGCACAATTGACACTATAAACCTCACATATAATGCATCAGACCCAAAAAATTGGTGAATCCTTTCAGTTAGAATGAAGTACCGGGATAGGAGATTAACAGAAATCTTCTGCAGCAAAGGAAAGTAAAAACACAAGAGTAATCATCAGTTACAAGTTAAACATAAATGAATGGAATGTAAGGTTAAATCCACAACAAACCCAAAGAGGAGGTCCCCTGTTGAACATTTGCTATCGATCGAACATGGGAGTTCACACCAACTTCAATGTTAGACTAGTAGAATTCAAGATAACAGGTTACAAAATCCACCAAATTGCTTCCCTTACATCCAACAGCTTAATCAACAACAAATAGTCATATACGGAGGCTCAAAATGAAAAGGTGGAATTTTTTGCTTCTTTGATACCCGAAATAAAATATTCTCCAGTTCAGGCTTTAACAGATACAAGATGTTTCCAAATCAGTATGGAACAACACCACAAATGTCATCGATATGAAAATAAAGGAAACCTGAACAGAGGAAAAGATTAAACACTCAAACAACACACATCCACAACCCAGAATGAATTGGTCATGAATCAGGCTTCACAGTCCATATTCTCAAGGCAATATGAACTACTATGCAGCAGAAAATACCAGAAAAGTCAAGAAGAGTAGGCTACTCACTTGCATCACCGTTACAGACATAATATGGCCAAGTGCTTGACAGCATGAGCATGGAAAGGGAGACCAAAGAAATATTGACAGAGAGTGCTCGAGATTCTTGAGTTTAAACTAACCCTCAGCTTATTGCCATGTCCGTGAACTTCAAAGTTGATACCAGGCAAGGTATCTACCCATCGGTTTGTGCAGAAACAAAATAATATGAAAACGAAGCAAACGGGAGACTAACGAAAGAGAATTTCGGAAGTTTTACGGAAAAGGTATATCTACTTTCTCTATTCAATACACATGGAGAAGAAATATAATCCATAGCGCAAAAATTATTCCACCATTTTCTGTAACTAGAGACGGTGAAATGAGGATTCAACACTCTAGTTTAGAAATCTCAACATAATATACAACAGAAAGCGGAGGAGGAAATGGAGATAAGGAGTTGGCTCTCCATTCGGAGACATGTCTCCGACTGAGTCAGGATTTCGTATAGCCATCACCGACTTGGTTCATCTGGCGAATGTACATGGGTGAAAATTAAACAAAAGAAGAATTCAAAAGGGATACTTTCGGTTTCAGAACCGAAAACAACTTACCAGATGATGCCTGTGGATCGATGAGAAAGAAATGAATAGATTTCTTTATGGAGGTTCGAGGAATACCGGTTTCAATTTTTGTTTAGTGTGAGCAGTGGTTTTTGTATTTTAAAACTCTTGGAGGAGAATAGAGCATTGTCAAGTTGGAATCGGGATGAGAATGGTGAATTCAAGCCATGGTTTGGAGGGTTCTGTAGTACGATTCGAATTGACGACGGTCCTCAATGAGAGGATAATTATGTGTTCTTGGCATTCTCAGTGTTTCGATGAGAGGAGGAATACAGAATGTTCTTTTTGCAAGAAGGAAAAAACGTGGTGCTCTTGAGTCTGTCGGCTGGCTAGTCCTCCTCCTTCTACAGTAGGGTTCATGTTTTTTCTTTTATAAACAGGGGACTAGGATTTCTAACGGGGAAAGGCTAACTGGCATTTTTACTGGGCTAGTTAAATCAAATGGGTTTTATTTAGAACATGTTGGGTTACAAAAATCGGGTCTAATCATGTGGAGGGCCGCGTTTGACCTGGGCGGTCTTGAGGCCCGTTTGGCTAGCCTTATCGTGAGTAAAAAAAGAAACAAGCAATGTTGCTTGTGGGTATCGAACCCAAAACTCTCACCCTCCTCCTTAGCAGCTCTAACCAGCTGTTCTACAACGACATTCAATTAACTAGCACACTAAATAAGAAAACTGATCTCCTGCGGGCGGAAGAGAAAATAAAAACGTGCCCGGTCTTTTTCCAGATTCGAACCCAGGAGTTGTGGGTTCCCAAGTGAACACTCTAACTTTTTAAGCCATGTCAAAACTCAATATACAAACACAAGAATTAATACTAGAGCTCCAATTCGAGCTGAAAGACATCTTAAAAAAATGCTAACATTTTAAATGGAAATATACAATAAAATCAAAGAGTTTTATTTAATAAAACGAATTGTTTCTTCCTACGGATCATGAAATTATGGAATGTAATTAATAAAATCCGAAACATAATAAAATAAACGAAGCAGGTACATGAAATGATGAAATAGTATAATACTAGTATGATGGAAATAAAATACAATTGAATATCCTAAATTGGAAATTGAATCAGATATGTATGAATAGCAGTAAATAAGATATATAAAACAAGTAACAAAATAAAATGAGATGGGAGGGAGTTTAATCGAATTAGCGACAAAATGTAGTACACTAGTATAGATTGTAATAGTGAAAATGTACATAAAATGATGAAAACAAATCCTAAAAACAGTAATGATAAAGACGAAATAAGAACAAGTACTAATAAAGAAAATACAAGCAAAAACATCATTGAAAGGGAATGAGATGAAATAAACAAGTAACAAAATAGCATGCCAAAATAAAATGACTAGGAAAATAAATGTGAGTTAACAAAAATGACTAACATGAAACGGAAATAAAATGGTGAAAAGTAAAGAACGAAAGAGGACAAGTTTGAAAGCGGATGCTTTGAAAAATTGATTTAAAAGTTTGTCATAATATGACAGTTTCGTTTTGGTATACACATGAACAAGTCTTGAAAAGAAAGGTGAGGACCCTCTTTTTTATTTATTTGTCTGAATTTTATTTTTATGAGGTGAGAATTTTTGGTGTCTACAACCCCTAATTAGGCTTCAAAATAGGGTTAGGTTTGGGAAATTAGGGATTTGGGTTTTAAATGAGAGGGGGTTTGAGGCCATAGGGGTAGAACAGGACGAAACTTAGTGAGATTTGCTCGAGCAAGTACCTCCTTAATGTAGCGCTCCTGACAAAGATAGAGTCCATCTGAGGTTCGATTGACCTGAATACCTAAGAACTAGTGCAAGGGACCTTGGTCTAGGCTTGGGCTATTTTCTGTAGGAATTGTTTGAGTAACCCACCTGAGTTCCTTGTATATATTATGTCATCGACATAGATTAGAGCCAACATTATGTCACCACCATTTAGATAAATGAACAGGGATGCATCTGCCTTTGAGTCCCTGAATCCCATTGATAGTAAGGTGTCATTCAACTTAGAAAACCATGCCCTAGGCATTTATTTTAAGCTGTAGACGGATTTCCCAAGTTTACATACATATTTTGGAAAGAGAGGATGTAGGAAGGCCAAGAGGTTGAGACATGTACACACACTCATCCAAGTCCTCCTGTAAAAAAGCATTATGGATGTCTACTTGATTTATAGGCCAAGAGTGGAACGTGGCTAGTGTGAGGACAACTCTGAAGGTAGTGTGTTTCGCCACTGGACTAAAGGTTTCCGTATCTTCCAACCCTTCAGTTTGAGTGATGCCCCATGCCACTAATCTGGCCTTTCTCCTTTCAATGCTGCCATCTAATTTCCTTTTATTTTTGAGCACCCATTTCACCCTTAGAATGTTGGTCTGTGGTGGCTTAGGCACAAGTTGTAAGGTGTGTGTATTTTACAGAGCCTGAAATTCAGTTAACATACCATGTATCCACTCTAGGTAAATGATACTTTTTTGAAAGTTGTCTCTTCAGGGATAGAGGGGGAAGGGATATTAGTCATGTGCATTTAAGGCCAGGGATGGTACCATCTTGTTTGACCAGGGTTTTCTGATCTAGGTTTTCTGATCTGTGCTTTTCCTCTGGTAACCATAGGATGAAGGATGATATCTAGTTGTGGGGAAGCTTGGGAGGGGAAGATAGATGGATTATATGAGGTAGTTAAAGTAATGGTTTGTTGTGGGTAGGATGATGAAGATGGGGAATTAACTTTAGAGTGGGTGGGTGTATTTGCTGGTAAGGACAAGCGGTGGCTGGGCTGGAGTGAGGGGTAGGGTTTTGAAGTGGGGAAGAAGGAGGAGTGCGAAAAGAAGAAGTAAAAGGTGATTGAGGGAGTGAAGCTGATGTTGGGGATGTTAAAAGTGGTGGTGTGATGGTTGTGAAGGTAACTAGTGTGTCATATGAGGTAGAAGAGTTAGGTGGACAGAGAAAAAGGTATGGAAATTGACTTTCATTAAAGATGACATCTTTGGATAGGTATAATTTGTTTGTAGAGGGATCAGAGATAGCCTGTAGAATTTGGACCATAGCCAAGAAATACACAATAAGTGGATATGAAACTGAATTTATGTTTATTCATTGCCCGAGGTTTGGCCAACAGCCACATCCAAGTACCCTCATAATAGTGTAGTCAGGAGATTTCCCAAAAAGGATCTCACAGGGGGACTTAAGATTGAGGCCAATAGAGGGGGTTCTATTGATTAGGTAGACCATAGTGGTAAAAGAATTTCCTCAAAACTCATATGGCAGTTTAGCATGGGCTAGTATGGCCAGCCCTTTGTCCACTATTATTCTATGACGTGTCTCAACTATACTATTTTGTGTGAGAGAATAGGGATAGGATAACCTATGAGCAATACCTTTTTTTGTCAGTAGCTTGGATAAGGGTTGGAACTCCCCCCCTCCATCACTCTGAACTGCTTGAATAGTGGCTTGAAACTGAGTAAAGCCATAAGCCATGAAATTATGAAATACCATTGTCATACTTGATTTCGGAGGAAACACATATATCCATGTGAATTTACAATAGGCATCAACAATAGATAGATAAAATTTTCCACCATTTAAAGTCAAAACAGGGGCTGGTTCCCAAACATCAAGAAACTCGAGTTCAAAAGGTCTAGAGTACACAGTATGCCTCTCTGGATGAGGAAGGTGAAATACCCCAAACCTAAGTATGCTAAGTAAACATCAAATCATGATTTAGAAAGGCTAAAATATGCCTTAGAAAGATTGGTAGACAATTTAAACCAAGGAAAACACAAGAAAATGCCTTAAGGGCAATTAGGGCAAAAATGTGCTCTAAGGTTGGAGAGACTTGGGTGAGTACCCAAATATCATGATAAGACCTTAGTAATATTCTAATGGTCATTTTAAATCAATTAGCAAAGAAAACCAAGCTTGAAAACAAGTTAAAACACAAAATGTGCTTTAAGAAGTCTTAAAGCACATTTTTGAGAAATTGTCTTAGAATTGAGTTTTGAGTGGCTAGATGTCCATCATTACTCTTTAATCAACATGTGTACTAATTAGTATCACATTAGGAAGTCTAAATCAATGGGAAACCAAAAATTTCCCGAATATGTGCACTAATTAGTGAATATTACTCAAATAGTGCTAGTTTTGACTTAAGTCAACTTTAATTAGCCAAATGGCCAAACAAGGCCTTATGTATCTTGTATACCAAGGGGGGGACGGTTTTTAATGGTGACTCACCATTAGTAGCCAGCACATTAAAGGAAATGAGAGGAAAAGTAGTAAGTTCACTATTCACCCTTTTATAAGATAAATATCTTCTTTAGCTTACCTCTCTCCTCTCTTCTTCATTTCCCTTCTTCTTCCACGGTTTTCTTCTTATTCTCTCTGTTCTAAACCGTTCCCAAGCAGCCCCATTGTTGCCTCACCTTGCCTTGTCCATAACTTGCTCATTTTAGCTCCAAATCAAAAACTAAGCATAGATTTCTCTTAGTTGGACCAAGGCCTTGCTTCCTATCTTTTCAAAATTTGAAAAGCCTCATTTTGGAGCCATGGGAAATCGCCATTGAAGGGGGAAAAATAAGTTTGAAGAGCTCAATAGCTTCTCCATTCTCTTAAGGTAAAGAATATGTAAGAAAAACTAGGTTTCCACCATTCTTCTCCATTACCGAAAATTTATACTCATGGGGCTTCATTTTTATGCCTTGTTCTAGCTTGTTTTCTATTCTCCAAGGGCTAGAGGAGGTCCTTCTTGATTCATATCCAAGCCTACCTTAAGACTTAAGGTAAAATATTCATTATAAGACCTTAAAACACATTTTTAACCTAGGTTTTTATTCCTTGAGGTTGGTGTATTGTTTAGTACTCATATGAGTCATTGAATATTGATTAGAACATTGGCAAGGGGAATTTAAGTGGTGGCCGAGATTCATGCAAGAAGAAGGTCTAAGGAGGAAGTTAAGATAAGCTTGAGAAAACAAGGTAAAATGCTTACCTAATGGTGGTTTAAGTTTTAAGGGATGAGTTTAGGTGGGTACCAATGTGGCTTAGAGCTTACATTGTGTATTGGGTTATAAAACCTAAGAAAAAGAACTTAAATAAGCTTGTGAACTTGTGACTAAGGAGCCAAAGGGAATGAGTTAGTAATATAAGTTTAAGATGGATTTTAAGAGCATTATAACTACTATGAGATTGATGGGTGTAATTGCAGGTTGAAAGCTTTTATTGTGGGAAATTCAGTGTTTAAATTCATGTCATTTAAGGGCCTAAGAGCCATGTCATTTAAGGGCCTAAGAGCCATGTCATTTAAGAGCCTTAGTGCTATGCAATTTAAGATTATTGCACTATATTGAGTTTATTATGAATGAGTTGATTTGGGTGAGAATTATGATGAGAAAAAGGTTTGATGTGTGTGAGATGATTGAATGAGAAAAACCATGCATTTGGGCATGATAATATACTAGAGAAACTATGGCGAAATTGGAGTAGGAAACTAAGCGTTTAAGGTATTCTAAGGAGATTTTATGACTAAGGATGTTCTAGTGATCACTAAGGGTTGATTTGGTGAAAATGGATAAACCATGGAGTTCTTGAGTACTAGGAAGACCTAGGAATGTATAAGAGGGACTAGGGGTTATAATGGTGAGTTTTATGCACCAAAACTATGGTTAAGGAAGCTAGGAAACTTGTACAAAGTTTGAAGGAAAAATAAGGTATAATGACTTATAAGGATGTAAGCATGTGCTAGATTATATATGACTTTGAGAAGTTTGAGTAAGGCAAATGGGTGTGCAAAATGATGCTTGAGGAGTAGTTGAGATGGTGGTAAAGAAACATAATGATTAGTTGAGGTCTTAGGCAAAGTCACAAGAGGGAAGTGTAAGGAATCAAGTGTTAAGTGTAAGAATTTTCGTAAGAAATTGAGTGCCAAGTTTGGTGATTTTTGAGGTAGATTTAGTGCATGTTTTAAGGTGTTTAAACATGTAGGAAACATGTGGAAAGATTGTGGATTGAGTGGGAAAAGATTGGGGTGAATTTGGAGTTAAAAATGAGGAGAAAAGCACTTTGGAAAATAGGTTCTGCTGTGGACCGCCCCTAGGGACCGCCCCTGTGGGGAGGTCCAGGCAAATCGTGCAGGAAATTAGCTTCTGGTTGGGACCGCCCCTGGGGACCGCCCCAGAGGGGCGGTCCAGTGCAGAGAAAAAGAAAAATTTTTGTTTTTGGCTTCTAATGATGGGGGATTGAATGGTAATGGTTTTAGATGATGCTTAGGCCTTGTTTGGTGACATGTAAAGGCCTTAAGAGGTAAAACAAGTGTTATGAATTCCTAGTAAGAATTGAGAAAGTAGCTAAGGAGTTTTTAGTGGATGTTTAAAGGTGAGTTTAAGTGCCTAAATGGTATTAGGACACATGGGGGAACTTGTGGAGAAGTTTGGAGTTGAAAAGAGAATTTAGAAACAAGGTTCTGGAGCCGACCGACCTTAGGACCGGACTTGCAAGGTCGGTTGAGCTCAAATTACACTACCAGAGAAAGTTTCTGGAATGGACCGACCTTGGGACCGGACTTGCAAGGTCGGTCGGGCATGTATTTTGTACGGTAATAAGTCTCTTGAATCGACCGAACATGGGACCGGACTTGGCAAGTTCGGTCGAGCTTAAATTTCCCTCGGGGAAACTCTCGGGAATGGACCGACCTTGGGACCGGACTTGCAAGGTCGGTCGGGGTAGAATTTTCAAACGATGAAGTGTTCTGGAATGGACCGACCTTAGGTAAGGTCGGTCGGAAGTTCGGTCGGGCCTAAAAATAAAAAAAAGGGAAATTTTAAGTTCTAAGAAAGGTAATAGGTAACAAGGTATACCTTTGGTAGGGTGGTAATGATTAGGACCCTAGGAACTTAAGGGATTAAGTTAAGTTAAGTATAAACTTAAAAGTTTAAGGTTAAGTTTAAGACTTAAAAGGTGTTAGGTGGGAATCATTAAGGGATTAAGTAAGTTAAGCAAGTTAAGTAAGTTGGATTAAGTTAAGTGATTAACAACCTAAAACTGAATGAATGTTTTAGGACTTGGGGATTTGGACTCCGGAGGAGAGTAAGCAACCGAAACGACCAACGGTGAACGGTACAGTTCTCTTGTGACCTGCTTGCTAACGAGGTGTCCCTCGGCTTGTGTGCTATTTGTTTTGTGTGCTCACTAAACAAGATAAAGCATGCAACCGGAATATATTATATTTATTGTATTGTTGTGTGATGTTTGAAAACTAACACAACATACCGTGAGAACTTACTAACCAATGTTTAGTAAGGAATTGAGTGAGACTAAGGAACGCCCCTAATAAGAGACGATATGAACCAAAAGAGGTTAACCAACAAACAGAGTCTTGAGATTACTACTAACTGGAACTTGAGTGAGGAAACCCGGGACCGATCTCCGGTCATGCATGCTAAGGAAAGGGGGTCGTTATCTATAGCAGATTCGACCTCCGATTAAGGACTTGTCTTCGGACTTGTAGCCTAGGGCCGGTCGCCGGCTCAGCTGCGCTGGACTCCCGTCCAGAGTAGGTGGCATTAAGATGGTGCGGTGGGATCACCTAAATCCCAGGTTCGAATTAAGCTACAACCATTCCCTTCCAGGAATGGTTTGTATATTGAGATTAAGTTAAGATTAAGGCTAAGGTAAGGTTAAGATAAGTTGCAACCATTCCTTTTTAAAGGATGGTTTGTATTATTAAGATTAAGGTAAGTTACATCCACTCCTTATTAAAGGATGGTTGTTTCTAAGATTAAGATAAGACTAAGATTGAAGTGAGATAAGGATGGACTAAGATTAAGAGGGAACATTACTTAAGGAGTTAAATAACTAACTCTCTAATTAAGGGAACGCATTTAAGTCGTTCATTGTGTGTGAACTTTGATTGTTCATATCTGAGTTGTTGTTTACTGCACTTTCTATTATGTTGTGCATCTAATCAACCTCCATGCTATCGACAATTAGTCGTCGTAGCCACGTTAGCTTGGGGGCCATGAGGGGATCGTACCAGCATTCGTGCTGACCCCCTTTGGGGGCTGTTTTTACTACACAGGTGTACATCAGGAGGCGGCCGTCGCTGGAGTAAGAAGAGGACATAAGTGTTAAGGATTAAGTGTGACCTACGAGTTGTGTATGTACACTCGTATGGCAATTGAGTTAGTAAGATGTATAGGTTGTGAGAGGATTGTAAGAAGAATATGTATTTGGTTAAGGTTGTTATGTACTAATGTTCGGTATATTCTGTAGTCAGACCGTGGCAAGGTCCTGGAGTGTAAAGAATTCCGCTGTGACATGTATATATATATGTTGTTAAGTTGCGAGACCACATTTGGATTGAGTTGGGGTGTTACAAAAAGTGGTATCAGAGCGTAGTTACGCTCTGAAGACAAGAAATACCGAACTTAGGAGAATACAGAGGTTGAGTTTGAGTTATGGGTTAAGGGTTGAGAGATAGAGTGAGAGGTGCGTTAGTCGGGACTTCCCGGTGCTTACCGGACATCCATAGTACCTAGACCCGCCCTCCACATCCCTAACCCTGAATATGTGGAACAAACGCCAGAGAGAGGAAAGCCTTCTCTTACTCGGGGAAACCCGATCTGGCAGTTAGCTAACAGTAAGCAATACGAGAAACAATTTGTTGTACAACAGTTATGGAGAACTTGGAGGTTTGTAATGGAGCGCAATAGAGGAACAGGCGCTACCTATGGAATTCTATCAATAAGGGAACGGAAATTACCGGCAACATGGGTCGACATGCTACGCAGTCGAAATAACCCGCAATACCAATGATGAGGAGAGCACTACGGGTGCAATAGAAAGGAAAAAGGGAAGTGACATGAGTACCGGACAGTGGTCCGAAGGAGCATAACAGTAGGATAATACAAAGCACGAGGATTGAGATTACTGGAAAGTCCAGTTAAGAACCGGGAACTCCAAACCCCATACAATGAGGAAGGTTACAAGACCTGGCCGAAATAATGCGGACGACGGTAGAAATTCATACAAATGTATACCGAAATAGGACTGCGAGGTAGTGCCTAAAAGAGAATTATTACTTAATAACCACAACAAAATGTGTGGAGACAGGAGCGAGGAATAAGACATAAGAAAATATTAAGGGATTCCCTCAGAAAGAGGAACGCCCTAATAGATGACAGTACTGTCAAACAACAAGGAAACTGCCGGATGGTCGGTTATCCAATATAGGAGATTATCGAAGGAGTCCCGAGGACTACCAAGTACATGGAAATTAGAAGGAAGTATCACTACCAATGTACCTTGTACCAATAGCCCATCCTGCATGGTGCACTTGCCATAGCAAGTGCTACCACAGTTAGGCTACACGGAAAGCCATCATGGCGAGGTAACCGAACGCTACAGTCATGGTACGCATTAACATCGGATTGCAATCTAAAGGACAGAAAAATAAGACCTTGGAAAGGCCCGACGGCCTGACCATGATGAGATGAGGTGACACACCAGTCAGCAGGGAGCTGAACTTGGACAGAATACTAAACGATATGAATATAAGAAATGATATACAAGGGATGTATTGTAAGATACTATTGAGACTGTTGAAGCATCGACTTACAACGAAAACGGAATAAGACTCCCAAAGTGACCATTAAGGAATACCAATAACAACATTCTTCAATGAAGATGTTGGAAAACCCAGAAAACAAGGATAAAAGAAATAAACGTAAGCTATAACCTACTAAGGATTAAAGTCGTACAACCTTGGAAAAGGAAAGCTCAGAGGACTACCCCCACAAAGCGGGCATAGTCGAGCCGAACAACTGATGAATGACAGTTAACACTGTTTGTTTAACTCATTAACACCCAGGTATGATTGATCATCAAAGGGTGGCGTAATCAACAGAAGTTGACGAAGCGTTGAGATGGAAGTATAAGACGACAGGATTATATCCAACTTGGACACCTTAAGGCGAACGCCTAATACGAACCTAACCTTGACTATTAAAAGACATAAGTCTAGTAAAATGACAGCGTTGTCAAAGACATTAAGTAACCTCAGATCACCTGAACAACTTCCCTAGCAGGAAGCAGGATGCAGCAACTTATCATGAAACCGATGCTACATTTAGTATGTAACCTAACGGTGGATAGTGCTCAAAGAACCAGAATCTTATAGGGATGACCTACAGATGAGTAAGAGTACAAATAATGAACTGAGACATTAAGCACCAATGAGAATACTGAAATAATGCTAAGGACAGGAGCGGAGAACGAACCATGCCTTTTAGGGTGGAGATACCTCTCCTTGTTGTGAGGCCATGAGTGGGAATGAACCCCTCAAAAAGGCTTTCACTTATTAGAGATGCAATACACTTTTGTTAGAGAATGGAAACTGTAAACTTGAGATTACTTTAGAACATATTAGATACACTTGAGTAATAAGGAAGGTTGCAGAAATAGACCTCATATTCAACACCCAGGATGTAAGAATTAGTAATTGTCAGAGATAGACATTGTGAGTGCACATTA